>JAQBSW010002091.1:85000-111730 GCA_029291075.1 Eudiplozoon nipponicum | reverse complement strand
AATGTATACTATAGTTGTAATCCTCAATTTTTCGAGGCTTTACATGATATAGATTTTCCTACCGCAGATTTACGAATTCATCTAGGAGATTGTAGCATTATATATTTAATTGAATGATGTCAGAGTGTATGGATTTGCTGTAATGACAGGTATTCAGAAATAGTTGTAAATGTCAATTTTGGTGAACTTTTGCATACGTTGAAGTTCATCGTGTCGACACCATGTACCGATCTGGCTGCCATAGTGTTTATCTTTTCGGTACCATAATTACAATGTTCGGTTCTTATGGTTATATGGCAGTCAAACTTAAGCAATTTTGGCTTTTGTATGGCTGTGCATGATGATGACAATTATGATGATGTTGATGATGATATCGGATATTGACACAATAGCCATCTTGATAATACCAGTTAGACTTGGTATATATATATATATATATATATATATATATATATATATATATATATATATATATATATATATCTCTATATATATATATATATAATATATATATATATATATATATTATAGTGAGTTGGTTTTGAGGGCACATTGTCGAAGACTGTGCATGAATTTTACTTCACTGCTGCAGGTTTACACATTCGTTTAGGAGATTATAGCGTCATATTTTCGTACATTCCTCACCCAAATATATAGTAGTTAAAGGGCGTAATACCGTCTCCTATTGATGCGTCGCCAATAGGCACGAAACTAAAGTGCGCGAGATTACACTTTCCGTTCATGCTACATTTGATTTATCCTTTTGGTCATAAATGAACTTATTTGTTTCTAGGTTTGCAACACGTAATACGTAATTGCAAATATTTAAGTACTAGTAAAGTAAGCATAATATTTTCAAGAATCTAATCCCAGTGAGTTTGTATTCCGTTTGTAAATAAATTAATGAATTACCTTTTTATATTTAATATCTTAAACAGTAAAGTTGGCGTGTTATAAATTATCATTTGTATAATGTTCCCCAGCACTAAGCTAATAAACAAATGCACCTTGGTTAGTCACTATGCAAGGTAAGTAGCTGGCCTTTTTTTGAACTGTCCGCTTTCCAAATATAGCAATAATAAGATCTCACAAACTTGGTGCATGAACTAACTCAATTAGAAACGCGAATTACAAGTGGAATATTTCTAATGAACAATTAATGCATATTTTATTTAGATGTTATTCGTCGAAGACTGCAATGTCGAACAAAGAAAAAGCTAGCAAAATATTTCTGAAATGAGTCCTTAAGAATTTCCATTATAAGATTTGTAATTTCACCTATCTAACTACGACGTAAGCCACGTAGAATTTGTGTTACTGAAGCCGTGCTTTTAATGTTTTGTTAAAAATTAATAAACGCCTGTCGCTATCTGTAAATTTTATGTCAGGCAATCTCCTAACTGAGCGCACTAAATGAATAAGTTCACTGTTCATAGGACTTAAATTGACTAGGTGTATGAATTCAAAAGACTATTCATGTCAAGACCGTGCGTTACTTCTTTGTTCGCCTCGGTAAACATACATGGCTAATGTAATAAACTACTATTTATGACCTTAACACGGAATAGGCAAAAAATGTTAGAATTTGCGCATCATGTAGACCAGAGCATCGATCATTGTTATTATGCATTATCTTTAAACATTACTGAATTACAAAAAATGAAACCAATTGATGCCTATTTTGTATTCCGGGTGATTGACGGACCGATCCATCGAAAGGTGAGCATGATGCGTTCTTCATCTTCTTTGCGTGAAATAAATATATAGCGAGTTTACATATATATATATATATATATATATATATATATATATATATATATATAAAGTGATAAATTGAGTATTCTTCAGTAACATTGCAGCGTTTCCTCTTTCATGAGTATGATGAAATCTAAATTTTCCCCAGCAACATTTGGAATGAAATTGGTAATACCAGGGTCTTATGCGAGTCAAATGTATCATCCTACGCAGAGGCGTTCTTCACAGTCAAAATATAAAAATAAATACAACTTGTTATCAAACTTTATTTCCCAATACGGAATACGAATTTAAAATTAATTTCAACAATTACTTAAGGTAAGGAAAGAATTGTCGAAATCCGAAAAATAATACTTAAATCAAAAAAGTGTTCATCGTATTTTGTCGTCAAAAAGCACGAACATTAAAATTTTGATGAGTCGCCTCGTGTCGTGTTTCGTTGCCGGCAGACAAGAAACAAAATCGATACGATAAACACCGGTTAAATTTTAAAAATAATTTTTCAACATTGTTTTAATTTAATGTCATTATTAGTTCCTATTTGAGCTTGTCACGTTCTTAATCGTTAATAGTTTTGTGTAATATTTGTACAATCTGGAAAACTTTGCTGCGAGAAGTGCCGTTGGGTTGCTGAGCCGTTACAGAAACTAGAAATGGAAAGAGGTTTCCGATACATGTTGTACACAACAAAGATATTTGTGTCCTCATAGTAAGAAAAATAATGGTAAAACCGATGGTTACAATACAAAACTATTAATTTAGTGCTAAGGCTATTTTATCTGTTGTCAGCGTAAATTAATATATTTTATAGTAGGCAGGATAATTAGTTTTCATCGAATATTACTCATTTGCTGGTATCTTATATTTAAAGCGTTTTTCAGCAATTAATATTCGCCTGAATTGCCAAAGTAGTATTGAGTTATGTGGGGAATATCTTTAGTGTGGGCGATACTGATTTTTAGGTCTATAATGGATTTGTGGAAGATATCTTATGTGTATGTGTGTGTGCATATACATGATATTTGGTAAAAAAATAGTTGCATACAAGCTAATAAAGGAGCAGGCTGGCTTTACTTTTCTAGATATCAATCCAAACGAAAACAATTTATGAGCGGTTTTGTGATTTGAACTCTGAGTTAGTTAAAAAGATGATCACTGATTTTGGAAATGAAGGCCGAGAGGTCGTTTTAAATATCAATCAATAAATTTCAAGTCGAATTTTGAGGTGAGTTGTTATAATTCTTCTGTCGCAAAGGGAAACATCTTTTAGAAATTGAACAAGACCACACTGGAAAAACTCGATCCTTATTAATCCTAAATTTGTTAGTGTTGACGTTGTTCTAACCGGCTGCCAGAGAAATTCACGATATCAGATCAAATTCAAGCAAATTGTATGCAAATATTTTAAATTTTTGACGTTATGCACTTCAATCAGTTAAATGTTAAGAATCCTTATTTCTTACTGGAAATATTGAAGAATTTATTCGCCAATATTTCGTGCTTTGCACGGTATTAACAGGTACTTGAGTTATACAACAGTTAAATACTGTTTGTTGCGGAGAGCTAATATATATGCAAGTAAGTATTAGGTGTTGCGAACCAAGTAACAAATTAGTTCAGTTGTGACCAGAAGGATAAACCAAAGACAGCATGAACGGAAAGTTTAATCTCATGCACATTTGTTTCGTGCTTACTGGAGACTCATCATTAGGAGCCGGTATTAAGTATTTTAACCACTGTGTCTTAGGGTGAAGAATGTGGGATAATAGGAAGGTACAATCTCCTAGACGAATGTATAAACCTATAGTAGTGAAGCTAACATCAAAATTCAGAAATAGTTGTAATTCTCAATTTCGGTGGACTATAGCATACATTGATATCCATCATGTTTGTAGCATGTACCGACTCAGAAACCCTAGTGTTAGTACCATGTACCTTTTCGGTACTACAATGTTGGTATCGGTTAGTAACACAATGACCATAGTGTTTGTATCCTTTACAGACACGGTATATATATTATATAGAGTGAGTTAGCGTTGAAGTCGCATTGTCGGGACTTTATATAATGCTAGCTTCACTACTGCAGGTTTACACATTCGTATAGGAGATTGTACCCTCCTATTATCCCACATTGCTCACCCAAATATATTGTGGTTAAAGGGCGTAATACCGGCTTCTACTGATGAGTCGCCAGTAAGCACGAAACGAATGTGCATGAGATTATAATTTTAGTTTATCCTTCTGGTCACAACTGAACTAATTTGTTACCTTTCCTCGTAGGGAAAAGTTAGCTGCGACGTTTGGTTTTTTTATGTCGTGATACAGTGCAATCCGCAAGGATGCTGTATTGCTAATGTTTTCTTGCTCCAATGCTAACTTGTTCATAATGGTGTTGTGGCGAGGTTTAGTTTGCTTCATTTCTGTGAGTTATCCTGATAATCTTACTCATAGTAGATAGGTATTCCTTCTCTCTGCCTCTCTCTTTCTCTCTCGTAAATCTCACTAATAATTTGTCTAAAATATTATTTCTGTTTTCATTTATATACGTTTTTAATTCATTATGGCTATATGGCAGTGAAACATTAGTCAATTTTGTCTTTTCTATGGCTGGACATGATGATGTGGAGTTTCGCAACACCTAATACATACTAGTTAGTTGAATTCTTTAAATCAAAATTTGCGAGCTTGACGTAAACACTAATCACATTTTATTTAACCAATCGTCGAACAAAATAACAAAACTACAGCAAGCATCTAATTCAATTGGTGACAGAAAAATGCTCAATTTTGCTGGATTTTAATCCGTTGTTAATTTATAAGATTTTAATTGAAACATTTCTGAAGAATTTGGCCTCTTGAGGGCACTATTTAGTGCAAACCGATCTCGAAGGTCATGAAAGCCACTTTTAGCAGCTACATCTACTACTAAATCGGTCAATTTGAGGCATTCATATCGCATAATAGACATGTAATAGGATTGTGAGCAATATATATATTTATAATGTCTATGCCTTTTTAATTTAACAGTATTATTATAATTAGGAAAACACAAATAAAAAAGTAGATAAAGGCCATTTATTTCGTGAATACTAATCATCTGTTGTACAATCATTTGGCGACACTAGTTCCCGAATTAATATTAGATTTCCGTTGGCATAAATAATTAAGTATATGCATTTTTATTTACGGGAACCTAAAGCAAATAATAGTTTTTGAAAACTTGGTTGATTACAATTGATTAATCACATATTAAATAATAAAAATTGGTATCCTGAGACAAACATACATATGCAGAAAAAACATTATTTTCCATTCATTTACAAATTTCTTTTGTTCAATTAGTTGCATTTTAAGGATATGGCAATTTAGGGATCTTTATTGAATTGAAAATACTTGGAATCTCGCTTGGTTTTATGTGTCGTTTATATTGGCGATGAGGATTTTCGGTCAGTTTTCAAATTAACAAACGGAAAGGTTGCGCAAAACGGAAGCTGTCAGTTTCAACACGCTTCATCGTCAGTTAAATGATCAAAATAAGTTTGCGAATAAATTTTCTATAATTTGGTGAACTGTTTGTGCGTGTGATTGTATTTAATTTAGCATTTGCGATTCGCTACTTCCTGTTTTGTGTTGTATAATGCACGTATTTAATCCAAATTAGTCCCCTTTATTTTCCGAAAATTTATTATATAAATTACCAAACAATACTGCCGAGTGGAGTACTTGCGAAGATAAAATGACCTTTTATGACGATGATGTACACACCCGCTCCATAGTAAACTAATGCTTCAATAAATTTCTTTAGACATTGAAATTACAAATTATATTTTAATTCAAGGACATATATTTTTATATGGCGAAAGCTGCAATAATTTATGCTCGGGACTGCAGAAGTAATTTTCAGATGAAATATCAGTCGAGATAAATGTCTACGATATGCAACAATTAAGAGACCCAGTTCTGATTTCCAAAATTTTGTACATACATTGTGATTTCACTCCCGTGAGACAGTTTGTCTTCGTGATCTTATGACGACGTGAAATTAAGGAGACTCAAATCGAACGCACGTGATTAATCAATATTTTTATTAATATGCAAAAAAACACGAAGAAAACGTATCAATAAAGTTATTGTTGTGAAATGCAACATTGTTTTCAGTGCAGCTCCAGGGGAATAAAATAGACTTAATTTAAACCCAACAATTTTGATTCATTATCCGATAAATGAACACAAAATAATCAAACTAACAAATTTACAGCCAAATTATGGTAGTAAAACATGGTAATATGTTTATATTCGTTATAATTATGTTTCTCCAGGGGTTTATTCTGACTAGTATTGGTTTTTTGATCGCTCATTATGAATTTAGTTCATATGCTGTATGTTTCAAGACGTAGGCTAAAGTTAATGTCTGTTACTATTCGTCCCTGACCATGTTTAAAGCTTTATTTAGTGATATCGATTTCATGAATACTGGATCTTGAATTCGCCTTGCTTTCCATTGTTTGTCTTCGTACTATTATGATGACTAAGCGCGCTGGAAAAATGGCAGTACCTGATATTTTGAGTAGTTTCGTGACATTGTACACGTGGAAAACTAAACTTCTAAATTTATTTATATCAAGTTTACAACTTTGATTTAAATAATTAAATCAATAAACAAACAGAAACACTTTCACTGTATTGAGGATCGTCTGTCCAATAACTCAGTAGAATAAATAATTTTGCCGACAAATTATTTCGTCTTCCATTGGCACTTCAATCACAGATAGAATTACTAATTATATAACAGTTAGTTACTGCTTGTGGTGGAGAACTAATATATATGCATTTGTGTATTAGGTGTTGCGCACCCAGTAACATATTAACTCAAATATGTCCCTAAGGATAAAACAAAGACAGCATGAACAGAAAGTTTATTGATCTCGTGCAAATTCGTTTCGTGGTTACTGGCCCTTTACCCACTATATAATTGGGTGTGGAATGAAGGAAAATAGGACGGAACAATCTCCTATACGAATGTGTAAACCTGCAGTAGTGAAGCTAGCTTCATATTAAGTCTTTGACAGTGCGACTTCAAATCCAAGTCACTTTATAAAATATAAATACCATGTCTATAAAGGCTACCAATAATATGGATATTATATCAATATCCGATACCAATATAATCGTACCGAAACTACATGCTTGCACCCCAATGGATTTCAATGTATGCTCAAGTTCACTAAAATTGCGAAATAGAACTATTTCTGTTACCACAGCAAATCCATAAACTCTTATTTTAATCGATATCATTTTTCAAATTTCGCAGTATTCATGACATCATTCAATTAAATATATAAGAGCTAGTTACTATTTATGGCGGAGAACTAATATATATGCAATTGTGTATTAAGAGTTGCGCAGAAAGTAACAAATTGGTTCCAATATGTAATAGTTAAATACTGTTTGTTGCGGAGAACTAATATATATGCAAGTATATATTAGGTGTTGCGAACCTAGTAAAAAATTTGTTCATTTTTGACCAGAAGGGTATACCAAAGACAGCATGAACGGAAAGTATAATCGCATGCACATTCGTTTCGTGCTTACTGGCGACTCATCAGTAGGATCCGGTATTAATTCCTTTAACCACTATATATTTGGGTGAAGAATGTGGGATAATAGGACGGTACAATCTCCTATACGGATGTGTAAACCTTCAATAGTGAAGCTAACATCATATAAAGTCTACGACAATGCGACTTCAACGCTAACTCACACTATTTAATATATATGTACTTAGTCTGTAAAGGATACTAAAACTATGGTTTTGTGTTAGTAACCGATACCAACATTATTGTACCGAAAATGTACATGGTACTAACACTATGGTTTCCGGGTCGGTACACGGTACCAACCTGATGGACATCAATTTATGCTATAGTTCACCGAAATTGAGCATTACAACTATTTATGAACACCTGTTACTCCAGTAAATCCATAAACTCTGGCCTTGCTCAATATCAGTTATCACATTTTGCGATAATCATGACATCATTCAATTAAGTATATAAAATTAAGATATTGTTAGTGGCAGAGAACTAAAAGAATCACTAATTGCTTTAGTCCTCCTACCTGAAACGAATTTGCAAACGACATATTTTGCCATTATTATTATATGGAATGCTGAACTTGAAGGTAAATCTGCTTCAATTTTATGGGGTTCGATAGACAATGAAATAATTTAGTCGACGAATCATCGTGTTGTCGATTTTGAATAATGAAAATATGAATACTGGCAGGTCAAAAATCTGGTTCTGTTTGCACCTGCTTAACCACATCAATAAAATTAGCATTATCCTTTTATTCAGTAAGCGTGAATGTTTTTCAGTCCATCTAGAAATTCCCCGACAATTTAAACCGAAATATGAAAACAAATTTAATGTGGAGAAAATTGTTCTGAGAAAAATCTTCTGATGTAAACATTTACATCATCCGAACTTTATACAGAAATCAAGATAATGTAAATGGAAAAGTATTGTTTATTCCAACCAATTTTGTGCATTTCAAATTGGAATTACGAAATCCATCGTGCAATAAAGTGTATATTTATTATAAAGTTGGCGCATAAAACATAGTTCAGAAAAACTAGCATCAGTCACGCTTACCGACGCAAAACATATATTTTGAAAGCAAAATAAGATATGCGGATCTCACTTCTAGTAGTCTCACGTACATTGTACTTGCCTGGAAATTGTTATCCCCACCGCGTCATTACGTGTGACTGGCGATAGTTTTGCTGTTTTTCTACGACTGGTTAAATGTAATTGGATTGGTGTTTACATTAAGCTCGCCAACTTTATTTAACAATTAGTTACCACCACCTGCGCAAGCAATGATTGATTAATGGTTCAGAAATAACATTTTCTGATTTACAAGAAATCAGTGGTCAATTTTGAAATGCAAAAGGGAAAATAGTTGGCATTAATGCACAAATTTTACATAAACAAACAGAAAATGATGATTGAATTTTCTGTAGCAAATATACTTAGATTCCAAAAAAGGTCAAGAATTTTATTTAATTTGTTTACAAACTTATTTTGTTCATCTATCTTCTGATCAAAGCAGTAACTGACGAGAAAAATCGTCTGATTTAAACATTCACATCATCTGAAGTTTATACAGAAATGAGGATAATGGAAATTGAAAAGGAATGTTTATTCCAACCAATTTTGTGCATTTCAAATTGGAATTACGAAATCCATCGTGCAATAAAGGGAATCAAACCGCAAAACATATATTTGGAAAGCAAAATAAGATATGCGGATCTCACTTCTAGTAGTCTCGCATACATTGTACTTGACTGAATAAGTCGGGTGTACAATTTCTATTCAGGGAAGAACATTAACTTTTGGCAGAAAATGATGATTGAATTTTCTGTAGCAAATATACTTCTTACACGCAGAAAAAGGCCAAGAATTTTATTTAATTTATTTACAAACTTATTTTGTTCATCTATCTTCTGCTCAAGAAAGCAGTAATAGACAGCTTCTGCTACGCAAAAATGTTTGCTTTTCTTAAATTGAAAAAAACCCAGAAATCACCTAAAACGATGCAGCCCTCAAAAATTAATTTGCATAGTAAGTTAAAAACGTTATTTATATATATATATATATATATATATATATATATATATATATATATTCAGCTTCCCCTGATAACAAGGCTAACCAAAAACAAGTTTTCATATAAATTTAAAGAACTATCATGTAATATGTGGCAAGGGTATCGCAGTGGATAGAGCCGCAGATTGAATGAATCACCTCTGCTACCCGATACAATGTTGAATTTATATTAGCAATATATATATATATATATATATATATATATATATATATATATTGTTATCCATAGGTCCGAACTATAAAAACAATTTATTTTTGGATTTAAGATTAATTTTTATTCTCTCTTTAAAAAAATTATTTTCACATTTTTTCATTAGCACAGTTTGATAACATTTGAATAAAAAACATTGCATGATAAGTGTGAACGAAATACAAATGAATGACGAAATTATTAACCAGTAAATAAAATATATTTTTAAACTTCTGAATATAATTTAATTAATAAATTATGCATGTTTTGATGGGTTAATTTATTTTACGTCAGGTGGACACAATTATTTGCAATTATTTGGTTATATGTCAAACTGTTAACGACAATGCCACAAAACCTTTACCGTTTAAATCGCCAAAAAGCTTCAAAAAAGATACTTCCTAAGACTGCAACTGTACCTAGCAAAATGAAGCTTATAATCTTATTCGTTGGCGGTTGCCTGTCGATATCCCGTTTTCGTCTCTCTAAGTGACTGGAAGTATATCCATTTGTTTGTTCAATACAACCGTCGATCTGTCCTGTAACTTCCAAATAGTCAGGAAGCCAAAAAACATCGTCGCTGCATTCTTCGAAGTCGGAATCTTCACTTCCTAAAATGCATTCCATTTTCAAAAATGTTTGAAATTTATTTCCCAAACGCTTCGCTGTGAATATATTTTCAAAAGTAAAAACACTATTCAACAATTAAATGAATTTTAGCTTGAATACCTTTTAAGAGTTGGCAAATTTGTCAACAGGCCATTAATCAACGAAAAATAACAAACAGCCCTAAAACTCATCTGTTCGCAGGCTGTTTTATAAAATAAATAATTCCTTCAACTGTGTAAATAAAAGGATTAGGTTGTGCAGTGGCGTTGCTAAGTACCTCTTATTTAAGCATTTTTGACTAATAGATATATTTATATATAGATGTATAAACAGAGTTTAAAATGTCGTATTTTTCCTTATCTTAAATAGAGTATTGTCAATCGATATAAAAATTCATACAAGGATATTAATAACGAATAATATTCGTAACACAGTACCAGAGTAGCACTGCGTAGTTTTGCTTTCATCAGGTACCTGTCTAATTGAACAATCATTAACTACGCATTTATGAAAATTTTTTGATATTTTGGTCAGAACATGTGTATAAGTAAATAAGAAATTTTGTTGCATATGTATATATATGAACTTACCGAGTTACTCAAATAATTTTGATTTTGAGGCTTAAAATTTTTTCTAGTATAAATCTACAGCATTTCACCAGCATGGCCTACAGTCGAATACAATTCAGGCAGGTCTACGAGAGGTGAAAGTCGCATAACTAATTTTGCTTTGTCAGTGTCTGCAAATGGCGGTAGTTTTGATGTTGTTCGGAGACTGGTTTAACACAATGGGATTGGTGTTTACTTCAAGTAGTTAACTTGATCTAAATAATCCCTACCACCATCCGCGAAATCTTTGATTTGTTAATTGTGTTGCCTATTTATATATGTGGAGAAACCTGCAAAAATTTTATGTTCCTGACAGTAAAGAATTTGTGCAGCCGGCATTTACAATCAAGTACAATTTATGCGTGACTACTATAGGTTAGATCTCTATATATTATTTTGCTTTCCATATATATGCATTGCCTTTTTGATCCTCGCTAGTCAGTTTTCCGTCGTACTCTGATGACGATCATGGAATGTCGAAACGCGTCAGTGCATGCGAATGGCGGTAGTTTTGCTATGTTGTTAGACGACTGGTTAAATACAATGGGGTTGGAGTTTACTTCAAACCCACAAACTTTATTTAAAGACTTGGTACCATCACTCGCGCATTCATTGATTCTTTAATGACATACAGATGCTTTAATATCATAAGGCAAGAAAGTTCAATGGTATGTGTGGGATTTATACGGAATCTAATTCGTATTGTATTACTCTATAAACATCAGTATCCAAATATGAGCACATGTTTTTATCAAGATACTGGAATAGTTTGGATTTTGATGCTCAACCTCTTGCTAATAAATATAAACAGTATTTCACCTGCAGGGCATACTGATGCTTCACTTTTGAAAGGCAAAGAGGTTCACAGTTATGTGTGTGCTATATACGGATACTAGTTCGATTACTTTTATCTTGCTAGCCACCAACGCATCAAAGTTTCCTCCTCTTTCCCTAGTTTAACTCTGAACAACATTTCCATCTCTTTACAACTGCTCTATTAATTATAGTAAAAATGATTTTCAATCAATTTAGTATTCATTACAAATTATTGGGTTAAAAATTTCAATCTGTTCTCTATATTTTCCTGTTATTAACTTGTGCCGACAGAATGCTGTTGGCTTACATCTATTCCATTTTATAGCATGGCCAGTTTTAGAGAATGGCGAGTTTATTCCTATTTATCACTGTGGCCATATTTGCATGCAGTTTTATGTTTCTCAGCTTCTTATTTTAATCACCTAACGCTAAAATCATTCAAATAAAATCCCCTGCACACATTTCATGAAATTAAGAAAATAAAATTATTGTAGCCTGCTATTCCTGTATAGATTATACATTTCAACGGTAACTGATTGTATGGCTGGTGATGTCAATTCTTCAAATAAAGTTTGCACAATGGGCAAAATAGTCAATACCGATTTATGAATTCTGTCGCATCTTGTAGCTAAGTCACTAGAATTGACAACCTCCTATTAATAAATCAAGGTTGCGATCTCGAATTCAAAACCTTTCCCAATATGTACGTAAATCGGTCGGTATAAACTGAGCATTATGTAATGCAGAATATGAAATTCATCCAGTAAACTATTTTCATCCGTATTGGGAACACTTCGCATACTTTGCGGAAGTTACCGTGGACAGTGTTCGAACCTGGGAACTTCTGCTTGGAAATTCTAATATAGTATAAACACCTGATCGCAACCTTGATTAAAGTAATGTTTATCATCGCCCACGCAACCAATGCTCATTTAATTGCTGTCTATTGATTCATCCAACCGAAAAAACAGTATTATTCAACATCCATATAGCGCAAGCGTACATTAGTACTTCAATAAATATGCTTACACAGTAGCCAGTGTTATTTCAGGAAATTAAATACATTATGCTAACATTTCGTATTCTATGTGGGCTCTTTTCCGCTAGGCACGGCAATAAAATTTAATTAAGTTTATTCAGACAGTTCCAACGGGCAACATAAGTGAATGAATCATTCCGGCATCAACATTAAGTTATGAAAAAAAACCTTTTTATGTCGTGTTTTATTTATGCACTTTTACGTTTCTTGTTAATAAAGTGAACGCAATGTGAGTTGGAAGAAATGGTCAAATTTAATATGCTAAAAAACACTGTGCAGAAGTAAATTCACTAACAATGTTTAGAAGCGTTAAGCACATAATTTCCGAAGCTTTTGAACCGTGTTTTTTGCATAAATATTATGGCGTCTTTCAAGTTCTTCGACGGGCTCTTCGAATTTATTCAATGATTTTCTCGTTAATGAAATCACCAATTTGTTGCTTTATTACTCTATTAATTGATTTCTCAAGTCGTGATAACCTGACCAGCTAGCGTGGAAAATTTAAAAGAAACATGTTGCGCGACAGGAAATAAACAATTTACCTGATTTTCGGATTGCGTACCGAAATATTTGAATCATGATGACAGTGGATTCAAATATTTCGGTACGCAATCCGAAAATCAGGTAAATAGCGTGGAAAATGTCAATTCTGGTAAAATGACTAAAATAAATATTTCCTCGATTACGAATAGTGATGCTTGGTAAAACAAAAAACTGTTCTCACTGGCTAAATGACACATGAAATAATGATTTCTATATCTGCCAGTTTTCCATCAAAGCGAGCTTTAACACTGACACATTTAGCGGTTTGCATTGCAGCTTTAATCTATTTTAATTTACATAAAAATTACCTACATCAATCCATATTGTGAAATTGACTAAACTAATTCTATAATGTGGAAATAATGAAACAGATAAAGAAATTTGCAAATGTGTTCGCAACTGTGACTTGGTCTTAGGAACACGGAAAATGCCATCCATAGCTTTATGCTTTTAATATCCAAAATATTTGCCAGACTCGCTTACGTAACCAAACTGAAAAACCAAATGAATGATGTTGCTTATACTAAATTGATGGTTGCGCAGAGAAAAATACTTTTTACTTGATTTTGAAGGTAAAAAAGTACCTACTGTAAACACATGCCACTATTGTTTGACGTTACGTTACTTATTGAAAATTGCAGGTGACACTGACTGATGTGTCGTATTTTGCACAATTAAGAGCCGACTGCAGTTTTCCGAAACTAAGTCGAGCCGGCTGTATTTCATTGCTTATATCAGGGATCTAATTGTACGTTAATCAACATACCATTAATTAAATTTAATATTTTTCGTTTAATTTCTACTAAAAATGGTTAACCTATAGAAACCTGATATATATATATATATATATATATATATATATATATATATATATATATATATATATCAATACAATAATGAGCAGATCTCAAACATAAATTTGCAAAACAAAAAAAGACGCCTACACGCAGACACACATGCATATACACTTAATGATCAGCCCAAAAAATAAATAGAAGTAAAACCGAGTCGGACTAATTGCCACCAGCAAAATAAATTGAAAACACAAGATGTATATAAGTGAAAGATGGTTGAGTAATGTTTAGTATTCTCAAAATTAATGGCCATTATCCACTTTGTTATTAATGTGTTTTTCTTCCTAATAAGATATATATATATATATATATATATATATATATATATATATATATATATATATACCGACTCTCATTGCAGTCCACTGATTCTTGATAAAAAACAGGAATAATAATATGTTTCACGATAAATAATATATTGAACAAAAAATTTGATTACGCAGGTTAGTTTCCTTTTAAATTGGTTTTGAAAACAAAACATATTTTCACTGTGAGTGTTAATCAATAGTTACTCATGTACCAATTCAACCAGCTCGTACAAAGTCAAATTAATTAATTTCTAAAATATGAAAACAAAATGACTGTTCTGGAAATGTGCCCTGTAACTGCTCAAGAACAATTCGCCGACATATTGCTTAAATGAAATTCGAATTAAATTTACGCGGCACCAAGTAAAACAAGCAAAATTTGCCGTTAACCAATGACGTGCGAGCTTACGCTTTCAGCGCTATATAAGCACGGTGCATTTACCATGCTTGTTATAATCACGTTTGATATCTTCTGTACACTAGTGTCCGTGCTGTCTCATGTCACACTGACTGTTCACCTACGCTGACTATTGGACTTGCTTCACAAGCTGAGATACCTAGTCACGCCAATCTTGTCGCTGCACAACTTTTGAGACGGAGAAATATCTATTTATAGTATCTCTACGTTTGCCAGTCACCACGATGTTGTCGCAGAGCTTCAACGAGACAACTCTCAGCCTTCCACAGTCTTTCGCCGTTTATTTCAACGCCACAACAGTAGGAACACCAGCCAGTAAACCAGAGCCGGTCTCAAGTGTCTAGGAGTGTTTCTAGACACCGCTATACTAACTTTTTCGGCATTTGCCGGAGAACGCAATTCCGGCCCTAATAAGAGGTACTTATTCTCAACCTTCATGACACCTAACCGTTTTGTAACGTCGTACGGCATTAACTTGAAACTGGGACGTTTTACAGTCCTAATTTACGAAATTGGAGACTATTCTAACTCTCGTATTGCAAACATGAATAAGCATGATTGTTTAACTGAAAATAGTGTTCTGTAAACACAGGAATAAAATCTCCCTAAAATTATCTGTTATATATATATATATATATATATATATATATATATATATTTCATTTTTTTGGGCCACTTGGAGCCATTTTCAAAAAAGTGTCTTATTAAGATTTAATTATTTTGAAATTTATTATAAATTACAAATTTGATAAAGTTTTTTCTCTATAATGATTTATTTGTTGCGGTTTTAGTGGCGTTGTGAATTAATTACAGGACTCTGAAACACATGCCTTATGGTTTAAATTACCAAAGCGGAAATTCCGGTATTTACTTGAGGTGCGCCACAAACGAAACAAAATGATACAGCTGAAGAATTGCTTTATCATAAATATTTCTATATTATGCAATTTTTCGTCTGAATTGACTATAAATAAAACATGGTTATTGATTTTATTAATCCAGTAGTCGAAAAACATAGAAAAACAACCGCCAGTCGCAAGCATGTGTACGTTTCGAACTTCCATGATGATCATCAGAGAGTCGCATATCTAACTTTGCTTTCCATCTATATGGATTGCGGTTTTATCCTTGCTAGTCAGTTTGATGTCATACTACGATGATGGTTATGGAAGATTGAAACGCGACACTGCGTACGACTGGCGGTAGTTATGCTACGTAGTTTGACGACTGGTTAAATACAATTGAACTGGTGTTTACTTCAAGTTCGCAAACTTGATTTAAACAATTGTTACCACCACCCACGCAATCAATTATTGCTTAATTGTATTGCCTATATATGTATATTTGGCGAAAGCTGCAAACAGTTAATGTTCGTGACTGCATAGAAATTGTGCAGCCGACATTTCCAGTCAAGTTCAATGTATGCGAGACTGCTAGAGGTGAGAGCCGCATATCTAAATTTGATTTCCATATATATTCAATTCGGTTTGATCCTCGATAGTCAGTTTGCCGTCGTACTCTGATGATGATCATGGAAGGTCGAAACGCGTCAGTGCGTTGCGGCTGGCGGTAGTTTTGTTAAGTTGTTCGACGACTGGTTAAATACAATGGGATTGGTGTTTACTTCAAGCTCGCAAACTTGATTTAAAGAATTGTTACCACCACCCGCGCAATCAATTATTGTTTAAATTGTATTGCCTATATATGTATATGTGGCGAAAGCTGCAAACAGTTAATGTTCGTGACTGCATAGAAATTGTGCAGCCGACATTTCAGGTCAAGTTCAATTTATGCGAGACTGTTAGAGGTGAGAGCCGCATATCTAAATTTGATTTACATGTATATTCAAGCGGTTTTATCCTCAATAGTCAGTTTGCCGTCGTAATCTGATGATGATCATGGTAGGTCAAAACGCGTCAGTGCGTTGCGGCTGGCGGTAATTTTGTTATGTTGTTCGACGACTGGTTAAATACAATGGGATTGGTGTTTACTTCAAGCTCGCAAACTATGTTTAAAAAGTGTTACCATCACCCGCGAAAAAAAATTATTGTTAAACTGTATTGCCTAATATCCATTCTGCTAACTTCGTTGAATTCAAATAGAAACCAATGCTTTTATATTAAAGAATTTAATCCAAATTCAATAACTGACTAAATTTGTTTATATGCAGTTTTCAGATCAAATGGTTACAATTAAATTAAATAAGTTTAAGAAACTTTTAACAGCAGAATTATTGCATTTATGTTATGTTTGATAGAAAAGCCTATTACGTGACAAAATTAAAACCGATTCTTGCATTAATTTCAGTCGACTGTTTATACAAAAATAGGTTTTATTCAACTATCGTCTTATTTTAAATATGTTAAAGGCAGTATTGGCGGAAACGAATGGAATACTGGAACAGAAAACAATTTATCTAAGTCAATTCACGAATTGGCTGTCATTTCATTTGTAAAGACATTTATATGCTAATTATGTGGCCAAAGATGGTATAGAAAAACTTTCAAACTAGTTTAAATTGTTAAACTGTTTCATTTAATGAACAATAAATTTCAGAATACATAAATATGACGCAAAATTATTCTTCTGTTTCTCGTCCCAAATTTGATAATTTATCGCAGATATTTTAAATGAGCAAAAAAACGCCAATACACATTTAATGCTAATAAAATTTGAATAACTCCAATGCCAATAAAAGATAGTATCCAAATTTACTTTATAAAATAATTTGGATGGTGTTCGTATGCACTATTTAGCTATTTAATTATTTTAGCATTAAATAACTTTTTCCCCTTCAATGAAATAGCGACTTCGTTTCTTCTCATCTCGAGATCAAAATTACGAATTCTGGAAATCTAATTCCTACGTTTGAATGCATGCATTAAATAACATAATTCATCAACAACAAAATTCATCATCATGCCAATAATCCATTAACATTTATAACATAGTAACATATTAACAGATGACAAGCACTCAAATAAAGCACAATTTTGCATGACCTGACACCTGTGTTATGCCAAGCGTAAGACTATATAATAAATTTTCATTAAATAACTTCTATTAATTGATTTCTTAAACATTTAAGAACGTACTTTTATATGAACCAACTATTATTAAAATAAAGTGACCATTTCGAATAATTCTTCAAATTTGTACTTGAAGTTTAACACATATCAATATCTGAATGTGGTTTTGTCTTAATTTGTTTAAAATAACAAGTTCTCACATGAACATGAGATTATATATATATATATATATATATATATATATATATATATATATATATATTCTGGTATGTATGTGAGGTAAGCAAGCAGCAGATGTTGAATTAATTAACAAACGTTTTTCGTTTAAAGGTTAATGTGTATCTAAAGTTTAAATAATGTACTTTGAATGTTTTTTTTATTATATATTTGATAATATAAAATAAATATTGCATACGTAAGAATATATTGCTTATTATCAGGGCATCAGCTTCGTTATCTTTGGACGACATCATCATAACACTCGGTTAATGTGAGTGCAGAAATTACACCAAATTAAAGTTGATGCCATGTCATCTCTTACGAGAACGTGTCTGCGTGATCCACTTAGCTCGGGGTTGCTTACCGAATTTGTTTGGTAGATGAACAGATGGATTAGTCAGACAGCCCGTCACAGAAGTACAGCAGCAGTTGAGTTCTGTTGACTCCAAAGTATGAATATATTGTTTTATATTGCTACGCGTAAGCTAAAAAAGACAAGTCTCACAGACTGATAGTTTGGATTCAGAGTGTTCACCCTTTATGCTTGTTTGTCATACAAAGCTAACCGAACAATCCTTCGGGGTATTCACCCTTCAAGTGTCAGCAGCCAAATTTTTTTCAACATCTTTAATGTTTCCTACAAGTTTAAAGGTTCGTTAACAATTTCATATTTACTTATTTCATCTTATCCAACCACTTTGAAAATAAGACCGTTGCGAGTCATCTTTGTTTTCAATTTACGGGCTATTTTCAAAGTATGAGTTTAACATTTTGTCACAACCGGTAAATTACTTTTTGTTTTGTATTTCTACGATTTGCTAAAGTAGTTGTAAATTTTATTTTATTAAAGTACAACTTGTACTTTAGAATTCCTTTCTTACTTTGCGATTGCATTCTGTTTGTATAAATTATTAGATTGACGGCTTTTGTAAAAAATATATTAGGTATAAAATTTGCCATTCACAATTCATTACACATTCGCTACTTGAAAATAGTTAAATCATCATCATCATCATCATCATCATCATCATCATCATCATCATCATCATCATCATCATCATCATCATCATCACCATCATCATAATTACCATCATCATCATCATCATCATCACCATCATCATCATCATCATCATCATCATGTACAGCCATACAAAAGCGAAAAGTGGCTAATGTTTCACTGACATATAACCATAACAAGCGAAAAATATATATAACAACAGAAATAACAATTTTGGCACAAATAATTAGTGAGATTTACGAGAGAGAGGGAGAGGGAGAATGAATACCTTGTGACTATGAGTATACTTATCAAGATGACTCACAGAAATGATGCAAAATAAACCTCTCCACTACACAATTATGGCTCAGTCAGCATTAGAGCAAGGCAACATCAGCAATACAGCTTCTATGCGGCTTTCACATTATCACGTCATAAACAAACCAAACCTGGCAGATAACTTTTCCCTACGAAGAAAAGAATGATAAGAAGATGATTCTACTAGACATCTGCAACAAAATCGCCACTGAGCTCGATTCAATGCCACACCGCTAAGGGTTTCTAGCCAAAAACAATGCTGCGCACGCGAAAACCATCCTGGTAGACGAATGGGTCCTATACTACCCAATTTGGTTGTATGCGACTTCATGTCAAAATCTGCCCACCTAGTTTCTTACGCCAATTTGGTGCCGGATGAGAGAACAGAGCTCTACTGGGCAATCGAAATGAAGGCATACACAAAAACGTGACCGAGCCAACGAAGCCTTATTTGTTTTTCTAACGACGAGCACTTATTGTGAGATCCAAAAATACGTCTACGAATGTCAACGTTAGTTAGTCAAAAATATACTCTACTTGTTTCTAACGCCAATCTGATGCCGAATGTAAGAACAGAACCCCACTGGACAAACACGGTCTTGTCAAGGTTTTTCCGTAACTTGTCTCGTAAATAGACACAATTAGTTCAAGTTGTGATTGGACTTCTATCCTCTTTGGTTCCACCTAAAGCCGGCAACCAATCTAACTAACTATGTTGTTCAATTTCGAACGATTTAAAAAACTTGCTTCAAATTTGCGTTGTTCAAATATGCTAAAAAAATTATTAACACTAGGAACAGAGTTGAGCAGCTTTGCTCATGTTCTGCTGGCTTAGAGCAAATTTATTTGATCTTAAAAAGAGTAAAAAAATTTAAAAAATCACACTGATAAACAATATTCAATGTTTTGTAATGATTCTTTAAGTCAAGTTTGCGAGCTTTAATTAAACACCAATCCCATTGTATTTAACCAGTCGTTGAACAACATAACAAAACTACCGCCAGCCGCAACGCACTGACGTGTTTCGACCTTCCATGATCATCATCGGAGTACGACGGCAAACTGACTATCGAGGATCAAACCGCATTGAATATATATGGAAATCAAATTTAGATATGCGGCTGCCACCTTAGTAGTTACGCATATATATATAATATATATATATATATATATATATAATATATATATATATATATAAATTTATGCGCTGCAATTTTCACCATTGTTTAAAATATAAGAACGAAACAACGTACTCCATGGAATATAAATTATTAATGAATCTGTAGATAAAGGTAGAAATAAAATTTATTAATAAATGTTATTCCATGGAGTACGTTGTTTTGTTCTTATATATATATATATATATATATATATATATATATATATATATATATTTCTAATTAGGAAGAAGAACTTAATAACAAATGGATATAGGCCATTTATTTCGTGAACACTAATCATCGTTCTGTAATCATTCATTTATATACATTCTGGGTTTTCAATTGATTATGTTATCAATTGAAAACCCACAATGTATATAAATGAATGATTGTAGAGCGATGATTAGTATTTACAAAATAAATGGCCTTTATACACCTTGTTATTAATGTGTTTTTTTTCCTAATTAGAAATATACCGTGTAATATTTAAAGGCGATGGACATTTAAATATATATATATATATATATATATATATATATATATATATATATATATATATATACATATATATATATATATATATATATCTTTAGCTACCTTGTATACCACATTTATTTCTGTATATATCACGTATTTGTTCATACAAATGCAATTTCCTTTTTTCGCTTTGGTTTGTTTATAGAAAATAAACAAAAAAAGTATTATTATGAATATATGTTTTGAAATTTGTCCCTTCTATATAATGTGCTATTTCCTTGTATAGCATTATAAATATATTTATTTAAATTTCCATTCTTAGGCCCTGAAGAATTCCACCATATTCTAAATTTTTCTATGCTGATAATCATCATTTTGCGTAAGAAGTAGGCATACGGTTATAGAAATTATGATTGAGTAAAACATATATTTTCGCATTTCTAAAACCTAGGAAGGAGCAAATTATAATTCACAAACAAAGTAATATTTTCATTTTTAATTCAAGCAAATTATCGAAAAAGATTTTCCTGTTTATATTTAGCAAACTTTGTTAAGTATAAACAATGCCCTTATCACTAATGGAAAAAACCATAATCGTACAAACTAAACAAAACTTGCCGAATAATTTCTGTCGCGAATGACTTTGAAAAGATATGCAGTTCAAATCACATGCGTGTTTTTTCCTATTCATAAAATGAGGCAAATCTTCATTCACAAACATTTCCGGTCAAGCAGTGTAAGGACGTCTTCAGAAGCACGGGGCCAACGAGCTGCGCACCTGGAAATATAAAGGAATTCAAATTTTATCTACCTATGACTGCTATCAATTGCCACGCAACCGTCAATTGTGGTATCACCTGGAGCGACGACAGCACTAAGCAAACGCAAATTCCTTTTAAGGAATATATCAAAATATAATGAGATATTTGGAAGTAAATTGTATCATTTTTACTGAAATTTATTGGTTTTCTCAGCCATAACAATTTGACGGCGCAATTTTGCAAAACAGGAATAACTCTCCCTTTAGGATATTAGAAACTTGATCTGGATATAGCGAAAACACGATTTAAATGTAATTAAGACTACGCTTTCAGATAACAAAACGCTTACCTGCAGCAATAATTTAAATTACGCTGTCACGGATGTTGCAGCATATTTTATCATTAAAAATATTTTAAATAATGATATTCACATTAGCTATGCTAGGAAATCCAGATTTTGGCACCGAAACTACCAATATTTTGCATTTATTTGTCTAATAATTTATTTAATTGATAGGGTCCTAAGCATTATTAAAAGTTAAAGCATTTGATGAGCTCTAGTTATCCACGCTTATATTTAATCTATCAGATTTTTATTAGATATGCACGGTTTTTTATATATAATCTAATCAAATGAGTAATATTTGAAAATTTAAAAAGGAATACATAGTTGTCATTTTCCATATGCTTACTTTTAAATTACGTAGCTAAGAAAATTTGTTATTTCAATATATATACATATGTATATATATATATATATATATATATATATATATATATATATATGTATATATATGCCTAATTTATAACTCAATCATAATTATAACCAAATTCTTCTATTTTACTTTTCTATATTTTACATTTTAATAACTCTATGAGTCTAAATAATAATACGGAATTTGAATATTTCTACTTATTGCTTATTTATTATTATTTACAAAATGAAACGTATCATGGACATTTGTGTTAAATTTTATTTTAATATAAAAATTTTGTTTACTCATACTATCGATTAGTGATGTAACTATGGTAATCGTATTAAATTAAATTATGAGTGTGGCGGAGAGTTAATATATATTAAATTATTTATTAGGCGTTGCGCACCTGGTAACGACTTAGTTTAATTATGATTAATTTGTTACTAGGTGCGCAACACCTTATACATAATCGTAGTAAATATTTTAATAAATTTTACGCGCAGACTGAAAATGATTCATTTAAATTATCATCTGATTCTGTTTGTCTTTTAAATATGTAAAAACTTTTATGTTTTGCTCAACCGGAATTAGTGAGATATCGACAACTTATCAAAGTTTATTTTCTAAATATAAATGTGAAAATGATCTTAGTTAATTTATCCATCATCCAATTATTAATATCTATTATTATCTAATATCTATAAATTTCGTTGTGGTTATACTTAAACGAACATTTATTTCGCACCTTGTGATAAAAATTATTTACATCAAGTTTATTGGCTTGGTATAAACACTAAGTTCATCATATAAACATTAAACAACGCCTAGCTCATACTTACAAGTGAAATCATTATATATTTTTGCATGTATTATGAAATAAAAATGAAACTACGCATTAAAAATCACCAAAATTCTTCCGAGAACTTGAATAAGAAAGGATAAGTACCTTCTCGCACCTAATAGCTAACGAATTATTTTTCATACAGGGCACTCAGTCACACTCATTCGAATTTTTCAGTGTGCTAACTGGCGAAGTCCCAAAATAATCTCAACTACTTTGAAAATTCAGGACCATTAGCTAGAGAAATCTGTGTTTAACGTTCGAAACTACAATCAAATAGTATATTAATCAACCAGTCCCTATGGTATATCTTGCTAAAAAATTTAATCTCACTTGTAAGGCGTCACCATATTCAAAAGAAGGAGAATTGTCAACAGACGTACAATAAATCTCGCGCAATAATTTGAAAAAAGAAAATGACCCACGATACAAATAAATATTAATAGTTTAACAGCAAGCCAAGCATTGCGTATGTCACAAAAAATATCATATGTTTCAGCACGTCCTGAAAGCAACTGGGGTTTACATATTTTGTATACTGCCTTGTGAAAAAATGCACACATTCAGCGCGGTACACCATCAGCATGAAGAAAACAGGCCACACTTATGTATTTAAACGACCATCGGTTGCGCTGGCGGTGATAACAATTATTACAATCAAGGTTGCGTTCTTGATATAAGCACCTGACCTATTAATTACTTACGAATGTCAGTATAAACTAAGAATTGTATAGTGTAGAAAAGGCAATTCTTCCAGTAGACCGGTTTCGTCCTTATTCAGAACTCATCACGTGCTCTAACCACTGAGCCACACTTCGTCAGGATGGATCAGTGGTCAGAGCACAATATTCCGAAGCAGACGTGACAAAGGTTCGAGCCCTGTTCGCGGCAACTTCTGGTCAGTACGTGATGAGTTCCTCATAAGAACGAAACCGTTCTACGGTATGAATTGCCATTTCTACGCTATACAATTCTTAGTTTATACTGAAAGTATTTAATGGGTCAGATATTTATGTCAAGTTCGCAACCTCCGTTATAGTAAAAATGCCACACTGTTTGTATGAAAGATGAATGTGTGTATGTATTTTCAAAGCGGATAAAATTTTTATCAAATTTTATCAAATTAACTTTTGAAAACTTACAGAGCTCTGCTGCATTGAACATCAACAAGCATTAATCATGCTTTTCTCTTTCGAAACGAAAGCCACACGAATATAATTCTTATTAAATATAGCCTAAAATTAATATTATTTAATAAAAAGGAAAACAGTTCAAGGTGAATTATATTTTCCTAATTCGAAAAGGATGTATTCTTCAAAAAACTAATTAAAATTTTGGATATTTGTGCTAAATAATATAATACAATGCGCAAAAGTAAGTTGCTCAATTATCTGATCCTATTGGTGATGTATAAGTATGTTAAATTTCTAATCACATTTGCTTTTTCAGATATTCTGATGCTCGTTGTCAAGTATCTTTTTCAATCGACAGCTAATCATGACAAGCATAGACGCCAAATAATTATATATTTATTAAAAATTAAATAATGAACAATATATCCATTGTAATTAATCAACAAGACGATAAAAATCCTAATTGTCCACTAGGAGGTATTGTGCACAATTTTGGTGGGCGAGATTTTAACCTGGGAGAATTTGGTTTAATTCCTACCCTACCAAATGCGCGCAATGAGTTCAATGATGCAGCTATTTACCGCATATTGGTTTCGGAACAGTCTCTTTTATTGGCAGTATCATGTTATTTTTTCTAAACTAAATTTCAAACTCTCTATAATAATTACTATAATAATCAAGTTTGCGAGCTTAAAGTAAACACCAATCCCATTGTATTCAAAAAGTCGTCGAACAACGAAGGAAAACTACCGTTAGACGCATGCACTCACGTGTTTCGACCTTCCATTATCAACATCTGACTACGACGGTAAACGGACTAGACAGGATTAAACCGCATTACATATATATGAAAAGCAAAATTAGATATGAGATTCTCATCTCTAGTACACTAACATACATTGGACTTGACTGTAAATGTCGGTTGCACAATATCCATACAGTCACTAACATCAACTTTATGCACTTTTCGCCACATATATAATTATGTAATACAATTAAATAATCAATGATTGTGTGAGCGATGGTAACATCTCTTTAAATCATGTTTGCAAGCTTGAAGTAGACACCAATCTCATTTCTAATTTTGCTTTCCAAGTATAGGTATAGCGGTTTAATACTTGCTAGTGAGTTTGCCGTCGTTCTCGGATGATGATCATGTAAACTCGAATAGCGACATTGGGTGTGACTGGCGGTAGATTTACTAGGTTACAATTTAACAATAATTGATTGCGCGGGTGGTGGTAACAATGCTTTAAATCAAGTTTGCGAGCTTGAAGTAAATACCAACCCCATTGTATTTAACCAGTCTTCGAACAACATAACAAAACTACCGTTCGACGACTGTTTAAATACAATGCGATTGGTGTTTACCTCAATCTAGCAAACTTCATTTAAGGTACTGTTACCACCACCAGCGCAATCATCGGTTGTTTAATTGTATTACCTATATATATATATATATATATATATATATATATATATATATATATATATATATATATGGTGAAATTAGAAACTATCAATATATATATATATATATATGTGTGTGTGTGTGTGTGTCTCGAAAACTGCAAAAAGTTACTGTTCATGACTGCGTAGAAATTTACAGTCAATCACAATTTATACGAGACAACTAGAGGTTGGAGCCGCATATTTAATTTTTCGGTTTGATCCTCGCTAGTCAGTTTGCTGTCGTTCACAGACGATGATCATGGAAATCCAAAACGCGTCAGTGCGTGCAACTGGCGTTAGTTTTGCCACCTTGTTCGACGAATGGTCAAATACAATGTGATTGGTGCTTACTTCAACCTCGTAAACTTGACTTAAAGTAATGTTAATACCACTTGTGTAACTGTTGTTTGTTTAATTGTAGTCAAAAGCAGGTTTTCCAATTATATATCTTTGACAGTTGATAGCGTCTTATTAAATATTCTATTTCTCTCGATATAATATACATAAATAAGTAATAACATATTGATAAGTGTTGAAAACAAAAGAATTGTTATATAAAATTGCTTTGAAAGTTATAAAAGAATTCAATTACAATTTAATTACGTTTCAGCCTATCTGCCACTTGAAGTAGAATTAAAATTTGAACCCTTGTCTGGTTAAATTACGATAATCGGCTAGGATAACTGTCACTACCAGAATAAGTATTTTGCCGTCATTGCGGTGTTTTTTCTCTAACTATGAATCATTGGCTTATAAAGTGGCGCAAAATGCTGATACTGTATCTTGAACTGGACGGATCGATGATGAGAGACCAGATTTGCACGTTCTCAACACTATT
>JAQBSW010002091.1:0-82500 GCA_029291075.1 Eudiplozoon nipponicum | reverse complement strand
TATATTTTGACTGATAAGTTTAACCGATAAAATAATCTCTCTTCAGTTTAATCACCGTATGCGTTGCCCGCCTACTTTAACAGGACTGTTTGATATGTGGTTCGTTTATCGGATATTTTTAATAATGTTACTTATTCACAAGTAATGCTTCGCGAAACTGTAATCTACCGTAATTAGTTTATTTATCAACAAATTACTTTTTCCCAATAGATGTTATGTGTTGATGCTAAATGCGGCAAGTACATATAGGAAAATTTAAAAAAATCTTTGTTCAATTATTTTTATTGACTAATTATATTTCCAATTGTTTTGCAAAAGCGGTTGAAATTATAATTTGGATATTTAGCATAAGAATCTAGATTTGCGTGCAGCTTTGTTTAAATTTGGATTGTTGAAAACAATTTTCGAATTAAAAAACTGCATATTATTTTACACCGCTTCTATTTCAACAACAAAGAAAAGAAATTAAATAAACCATACAACAATAATACATGACAATTAATAACCATAATAATAACAATACTGATGAAATTAAGAATAATGATGACGGAATTAAAAAAAATGAAGAAAAAAATAGTTAAAAATATAACTATAATATTAAAAATAGAAAAAAACAATAATAAAATAGTAATAAAAGTAATAGCAAGAAATATCGCATTGTAAATAATATTTCTTATGATATACAATACACTCGTTCTCCTGTTTTATCTAATGATGAAAAATTCGTTTAGTATCTATTAATGTGTTTGGTTGATCTATCTAAATATTACAAACAAGATATAATATTTGCAGATCAAATACATTGTGAAGATTTAAAATATTCTTTATATAAATAATATCCATATTTTCAATATTTATTCATCATAATGCACCATCTAAGCAACAGTTAAAAACGGCAGGTTCACAGATTGGGTGGTAAATACGAACACTTTATTTTAGGATCCGCGCTGTGTAGAACAAAATAGGACGCATTAACGTATTACGATTGTCAAACAGGCAGATAATTCATTAATATAAGTTTTATCCAGCATTAACACTGGTGCAAATACATGTACATATGGGCTTCGAGCTTATTGATGACTCATCTTTCGGAGTAGCACTAAGCATCTTTCATGTTTTCGCATTAATAAATCAAAACTTTGCAGGATATGGAATGTTTTCTTGGCCAAAATCGATATGTAATCCTTAAATTTAAAACACTTGTGCATTCGAATTTACAGTTTTTATCATATTAATGCTGGCATATACCCGTAGTCATATTTTGACAAACTTAGAACTAAGTATATATTTTGATAATCAAGGTTTAGATCTCGATATAAGCACCTGCCCCATTAATTACTTACATGTGTCATTATAAACTAAGAATTGTATAGTGTAGAAAAGGCACTTTATCCAGTGGGCCGGTTTCGTCCTTATTGGGAACTCATCTTGTACTGGCCAGAATTTGATGAGTTCCCAATAAGGACGAAACTGGTCTACTGGATGAATTGCCTTTTTCACACTATACAATTCTTAGTTTATACTGACATATGTAACTAATTAATGGGCCAGGTGCTTATAACAAGATCGTAATCTTGATTATAAAAATTGTTATCACCACCCGCGCAAATAATGTTCGTTTAATTGAAACTTATTACACCGAGCCCAATACAGAATGGTAAATATGTTAGTTCTCCTCAACTATAAATGTACGAATATTTAATGCAGATTTTAAAGATACCAGAGTTATCACAAAAAACTTGGTATCAATCGTCTGTCAAAAACAGAATATTAGGCTTATCTGAAATATCAGTTGTACAGAATGATTGTTATTTACAACTTTAGTGAAATTTTGACTTTTCCCGATGGAAAGGAGTTGTTGACATGTAATGTATTGACACAAATTAGACAGTTTTTTTATCGACCTTTATCGCACCATGAATTATTTTTAAATGGGATGTCACCACGAAATACGCCCGCGTTTCCCTACCAAATAGTTGCTCGATCTGGATTGTAAGCTCACAAGTAATGCAAGAATAAGAATTAATCTTTTTTCAACCAGCATTTCCTCATTCTTCTGAATTAACCAATTTTGCTTCAAGAGAAGCCATGCTAATTAGTCTAGTGAAACTGGTTATAGATTACTTTAGCTACGTTATTTTTTACTTATTTTGTTTCGGTCAAATTGTCAGAAATTTGTAAAATATAATCATTGATTTATGGAAAATTATGAACAACCTCTCTAAGACATTTAATACAAAAGCCTACAAGAAGACCAAAGAACATATCTTTAATCACTTCCGCTTCGGCCTTGTTTATTACTAAATATGCAAAAAAACCTGTCTACCACGATTGTTTAAAACTTTAATATTCTACAACTTCCTCAATGAGAGCATTGTCCAATTAATTAAATTCCGACAAATTTATCTCTCGTTCATACAAAATTTCACAATGTATTACGAAACGTTTGATGATAATCGATTTGCATAGACATTGCAATTTTCTTTTCGTGTTAACTGTGGTTATCGCCAAAATCGCCTGCATAAGTATCAAGAAATTAATTTCCTTATTGCCTCAGCAATGCTTTTCAATTTTTTAAATAAGGAATATGGAAAAGGAGGGCCATAAATGCTGATAATCAACTAAGTGTTTTAACTAAAGCCGAACACAAAAGATTAAATTAAATTGGATGATGCGTCAAACTGTGACCATTAAATACGTGAAAGCCATTATACTGAAATCATTTACAATTAGCTTTACAATTCAGCTTTTATCTTAATCATATTATTATTTCCAAAATTAATACAATAATTGTTTTCTACATTATAAGTTTGAAAATCTTATGATTGCGAATTCTAGAAGCAGTGCATAATGTTTATGTCGATAGTCAGTTTGCCATCGTACCCTGACGATGATAATGGAAGGTCGAATCGCGTCAGTGCGTTGCGGCTGGCGGTAGTTTTGTTATGTTCTTCAACGACTGGTTAAATACAATGGGGTTGGTGTTTACTTCAAGCTCGCAAACTTGACTTAAAGAATTGTTACCACCACCCGCGCAATCAATTATTGTTAAATTGTGTTGTCTATAGATGTATATGTGGCGAAAGCTGCAAACCGTTAATGTTCGTGACTGCATAGCAATTGTGCAGCCGACATTTCCAGTCAAGTTCAATGTATGCGAGACTGCTAGAGGTGAGAGCCGCATATCTAAATTTGATTTCCATATATATTCAATGCGGTTTGATCCTCGATGGTCAGTTTGCCATCGTACTCTGATGATTATCATGGAAGGTCGAAACGCCTCAGTGCATTGCGGCTGGCGGGAGTTTTGTTTTGTTGTTCGACGACTGGTTAAATACAATGGGTTTGGTGTTTACTTCAAGATCGAAAACTTCGTTTAAAGCAATCTTTATTTATAGTTGGAATAACGAAATAAAAATTTAAATTTCTTTTCTTCAAATAATAGCTCAATTAATTTGCAAAATTAATTTTAATATGTTACTGAATCGTAAATATGCTGAAAATCCAATTAATTTTGAGCCTGGATGATCTAAACCTCGTAAAAAAATATGTGGCCTAAACATTAAAACCATACATAAATTTACGATGAATTTATTTTCCTAGCTTAACTCTAATTACGTTTTGCATTTATTTTATTTCTACTTAGTATGATAATCTTGATTACAGCATTTTATTAAGATGACTATTGGTTTATACTACCAATAGCAAATATTTTATAAAGTGTTATGGCTCCGTAAGTTTTCGAGTGACCGATTATATTCTCAAATTATATTACAGATTAATGTTGTTGTTCAAAACCTATAATGTGTGTGGCAAAAATTTGGCTGCGGTTGATATACGTATTTTTGTTTTGTGTAGGGGAAAATTGTGAATGAATAAAACTGGTGAGTCTGGCCTGTTTTCCACAGCTTGCTTACCTTTAAACGTATTTATGTAGCCACCTTTAAGATAGAAAAACGAGCTAAGGGCCCTATCTAGAGCTGGCATCAATTCAACACAAATTCCTTGCAGAAGCGCTCGTATAAGGATGGAGCAGTCAGCCCAATGATGAAAGCAGACTTCGAGCTAAAGTGGACATAAATTAATCAATATTTGGAAATTTGTTTTATCAGATCGATGCTCGTTATGCGAGCAAAATAAGTTAAGCGTTTAAATTACATGTACGAAACAGAAAAACTATTCCACGTTTACTTTTCAATAAGATGTAGTCAAGATATCAATGCCTAGGCAGTGATAAACAAATAAGGAAAGATATGCCACCGGTAAGTATTTGGGCAAATGTTTTATTCATGAACAGTGCGTACATACCTTTAAAGGCATACAGAAATCAGGTTTTCGTATATTGATTTATTTACAGGTGCAGTATAGCCATTCAATCAATACAAGAATAATTCAAACTGATCAATATAAATAGCTTAAGTACACAAATTGTATTACGCAAGAATTAATTAGCATACCTAATTGCGGAGTTGTGATGCTCAGTGTTGTTCTTCTTGTTGTGATTTTCACCGTATTTTTCTTGTGCGGTACAACTGATAGCGCTCGTAGTTCGGTAAAATCATGAATCCTTTGCAGTTCCAGGTTCACTGATTATTGGCCTCAATTGATGGGGTTCTCACTTGTCCCTACATTTTGATGCCTTCCATTAGCTGCTTGTCTGAATATGACGTTGGAACAAGATTTTCCACCCTATTCTTTCGGAATTTTCAGGACTTCATTATCAATCCCATCTTCAGAGTTGACACCATACGCACAGGAATCAAAACAAATTGCTGCAAATGTGCTATCCTCATTCAAGACAATTCTATTTATATTTATTTTAATTCCTAAAGTATTTTTTATTGTGGATTTGACCGCATTTTTCTTGTGCGGGACAATTGATAGCACTCGTAGGTCGGTAAAATCTTGAATTTTCATCATTTTCAGGTGATGTAATCTTTGGCCTCAGTTGATGGGTTCTCACTTGTCCCTTCTTCTTTAAGCCTTCAATTAGCTGATTGTCTGAAAATGACGTTGGAACAAGATTTTACATTGTTCTTCCTAATTTACAAGCCCCAATTTCCAGTCTCATCTTCAGGGTTGACACAGTACGCACAGGAATAAACACAACTTGTGTAAGATGAGACTGGAAATTCGGGCTCAAAAATTAGGAAGAAGAACAATGGAAAATCTTGTTCCAACTTCATTTTCAGACAATCAGCTAATTGAAGGCTTAAAGAAGAAGGGACAAGTGAGAACCCATCAATTGAGACCAAAAATTACATCACCTGAAAATGATGAAAATTCAAGATTTTACCGACCTATGAGTGCTATCAATTGTCCCGCACAAGAAAAATGCGGTCAAATCCACAACAAGAAGGACAGCACTGCGCAACGAAATTCATCTTTCAAAATGTATATTTTATTGTCTGTCATAATATCCGATCTTCATACCTATTCTCTTATACTCAAATGTATAGACAAACTTATCCATGTCACCCTCCTCCCCCCCTCCCGCAGACAACAACATATATACACATATATGTACTCTACTGAAGTAACAGTTATAGAATAACTATAAGAAAAACCTATGGATTGGCATACACGCCTATCAATGATGTCTCTTTTTTTAAATTGCTTGAAGGATCAGAATTTTTTTAAATTTTAATATTGCACTAATCCTCAGGTTCCCCGGTTTACCTAATCCCATCCTGTGTGCAATAGGTTATAGAGAGAGAGGTTAATAAAACTGTTGAAAGAATATAGTATTATTCTGTCGTTTGGACAAGACCGAATACGGAGCATGATTGGCCCAAGTTATTAGGAAAAACATTCATACTCAAACGGAAGATTTGCCTCACTTAACTAGTACGCATTTTACGATATGTCGTTCAGTGAACGATTAAATTTGAACTTCAAAGTATATAATGCGTATTTTCGTTAACCGCATTATTAGATATTTCTAGAAACCGATGCTTTAACTAAAGCCAACTTCTTTTTTTTAATTTTATCGCGACGTAAATCTTATACTGAAGCACAAATTCTAATAAAGCAGATATACACAAATGAGATAAAATAGGGAATGTTTTCTTCAGAACTGAACTCGACTGTATAACTTTGGTATTTTATAAAATCAATATTTAGGGAAGCAAGGGGTATAATGTAGGATTAGACAACTACATCATAAAATACAAAACAGAAAGCAGGAAACGTAAAAGCTAAAACGTCATTAGTGTCGATTCCAATTGCGTACAAACAACTTTTGTTCGTTTAGCTGAAGATAAATTATTTTGCGTAAAACAGCTCACACAATGCATTTATCTTTTTCGCTTATTGAAGCCAAAATTATAATAAAGCAGATATATATATAAATGAGATTAAATTGGCCATTTTTTCAGACCTGAACTCGACTGTAAAATCTGGTACTTTACATAATCATTATTTAAGGAAGCAATGGATTTAATGTAGGATTAGACAGCTACATCATAAAATATAAAACAGAAAGCGGGTAACGTACACGCCAACACGTCATTAGATTCACTTCCAATCACATCCAGTTAATTTTGCCAATTTAGCTAAGAATTAATTATGTTGCTTAAAACAACTTCAGCAATGCATAATTCTCTTTCGTATACTGTAGCTAAAATTATTATAAATCAAATATATAAAATAGAGATATAATACGCCATGTTTTCGTCAGAACTGAACTCGGCTGTAAGAACTGCTACACTATATATTATCATTACTTAAGGAAGCAAGGAATATAATGTAGGATTAATTAGCTAACTCATAAAATATAAAGCGGGAAGCCGGAAAAGTCCACGCTAACAAATCATTAGTTTCAATTCCGATCACGTACAAACTACTTTTGTCAATTTAGCTGATTTTGCATGCAACAGCTACCACAATGCATACTTCTCTTTCGTATATTGAAACCAAAATTATAATAAAGTAGATATATACAATAGAGGTAAAATAGGCCATGTTTTCTTCAGAACTGAACTCGACTATAATATCTGGTAAATTATATAATCAATATGTTACGAAGCAAAGGTTATAATGTAGGATTAGACAACTGAATCGTAATATATAAAACAGGAAGCAGGAAATGTACACGCTAGCAAGTCATTAGTGTCAGATCCAATCACGTATAAATTAGTCGCCAATTTAACTGAGGCTTAATGATGTTGCGTACAACAGCTTCCGCAATGCATAATTCGTTTTTACATTTTTGCTTTTATAACCTGGAAATCCGCTTGACTCTGCCTACGATTTATATAAGCAATGTTTTCGGAAATTTCGGAAACGTTCTCCCCGATACTAGCTCTATCATGTCCAATGTGCATTTTATTGAGATTCTTTAGCTCTTAAAGTTAATAAAAACTCCTGTGTTCCAGCAAATCAAAGAAGCAGAATTGCGCAACTCAGCAGCCAAATCTGCATTTTTTCTCTTTGCATGTTTCTCGGAACTGAAATTATAACAAATATTTACATTCAAATTCAGCTTCTGTCAAATATGCCGCATGGAATGCGATTGTGGGTTGTCGCTTTGCATTATCAGTTTTGCAAAGGTCCAATTGATTCGCATTTCCCAGTACGAATTACGTTCTTCTTGATTGTGGCTGGATGATGCTTCGACATTATTTATACTAATTAAACGAACTTTGGTTGCGCGGGTGGTGATAACATTATTATAGTCAAGGCTGCGATCTTGATAAACGCACCTGACCCATTAATTACCTACATATGTCAGTATAAACTAAGAATTGTATAGTGTAGAACAAGCAATTCATCCAGTAGACCGGTTTCGCCCTTATTGGGAATTCATTATTTACTGACCATGATCGTTTAATTATATAAATGTTAATTTACATTCCACTTCCCCATCTAGAGTGCTGTCTGTTCAGTAACAATAGATTAGGGATGGTAAGTTGGAACTTTGGGTCTAAATGAATGCCATATGAGCTCCACCTAAGTTAAAAAAACCTAACCAATTATATTAGCTAGTATATGACTGAAAAATGTGTGTAGTGTGCGGCAGATTAGCTCATTAGTTAAATCACCAGATTGCGAGACAGACATGCCCAGTTTCGAGCCCCTTTTACTATATAGCAATTATAAATTGCTAATTCTGTTTGCTATAAATTTCAAATTAACTTTCAACTATAGTTGGATGAGTCCGGATGTAAATTTAACACGGGCTCAATATTAAACAATCATTGATTACACGAGCGGTGTTAACACCATTTCATATCAAGTTCGCGAGTTCGAGATAAGCACCAATTTATTTTTAGTTAAAGATTAGCAAAGCATAGCAATTCTGCCTTCCGTCATGCAGACTGTCACGTTTTGACTTTCTATGGTCATCATATATATATATATATATATATATATATATATATATATATATATATATATATATATATATATATGGGTGTGTGTGTGTGAGTGTGTATCGCGGCCATCTGTAAAGGTCATTTTTATACTTTGTTGTGTTAGGGCCATACAGACTGTCGCATTTTTCCTTTTCATGGTCATCAGAAGAGCGCGATAAAAATCTTCCTAACGGGGTTAAAGTTGCAGTGCATATATATGAGAAAATCAAAATAATTTGTTTAGCTCTCACTTTTAGCTGTCTCACAAACGTTGAACTTGGCTGGCAATGCCGAATATTCAATTATTTTGCTATCACACAAGAACACATTTTGCAGCTTTCTCCAAGCACATTATGAATACTATTAAACAATCATTGATTCCACGGGTGCTGTTATAATTTTCTTAAATTTTGTGTGCTTGAGATTAGCACCAATTCAATTTTTCTGTCAGATATTTCTTGAATGATTGCGCATCTACAAGAATTAAATTTAGAATATCCACGATTTTCTTTAGTCGGCTGTCACTTTGCACTATCAGTTTCGCAAAGATTCGATTGATCTTTATTCCCAGGTATGCATCTGGTTTGTCTTTGTAACGGCTGTGTGCTGATTCGTCTATTTCCCCCGAATGTTTTAACATCGTCCATACGAACCACTGGATATGAGGTGCGATCTGATCTTCGTTGACTGGCAACGTTTAAGAACGGAATTTCACGTTACGTCATCAGACCTCTAATCACACACACAGTATCAAGTCTCACAATAATAGATTTAAGCAAATAGACTAATTCAATTGCCGCTAGCCATTTGCAAAACTTGGCGAATCCACTGACAGGCATACAGAGCGTCGCGTTTTTGCCTTCAACGGTCATCAGCACAGTACGATGAGTAACTACCTAACAGGGATAAAGGTTGCGGTTTTGATATAACCATCTGACCCATTAATTACTTACATATATCAGTATAAACTAAGATATTTGTAGTGTAGAAAAGGCAATTCATCCAGCTGGAAATATACAATTCTTAGTTTATACTGACATATGTAAATAATTAATGAGTCAGGTGCTTATATCAAGACCGCAACCTTGATAATATTAATTGTTATCACCGCCCGCGCAACCAATGTTCGCTTAACAAGTCGCAATTTATTTCTAATGCAATCAAAATAAGTTATATTGCTTTCAATTCCAACAGTTTCACAAAGATTGCACTTCGCCTGAAATGTTAATTGTACAATGTCTATACAATCACAAACACATACACACATGCACAATTTAGTAAATTCTAATTTTGTTTTACATATATACAAAATGCGGTCTGATTCTCGCTAGTCAGTTTGCCGTCGTACTCTTATGATGATGATCATGGAAGGTGGAAATGCCTCAGTTCGTGCGACTGGCAGTAGTTTTGTTACGTTGTTCGAGGAATGCTTAAATAAAATGCGATTGGTGTTTACTTCAAGCTCGCAAAACTTGATTTAAAGAATTGTTACCTCCACTCGCACAATCAATTATTATTAAATTGTATTCAGCAAACATTGTTGGAGTGGGTGGTGATATGTATTCTCTAAGTCAGGTTTGCGAGCTTGGGATAAACAAAAATGCCATTTTATTTAACTAAAGTCTGTCGCACTTAAACTGATTTTTACCAGAGAAGGTAAAAAGTTATCATCATATGTGAGTAGCGGTAGTTTAGTTGGGTTTTGCGCCTGTTTGTTGTTTATCTCAAACTTTCAATCCTGATTTAAAAATTTAAGCCATATTTCGGCATTGATTTAAATGTGTTGCCGATTAGTTTTTGAATACATTTTACCTTTCCTTTTCATTTTAATTCGAATTAACTATATTTTAACAATCAATAATGATGCAAAAATTAAACAATTCAAATAAATAATGAATTGGTAAATTAATTCTCAAAATAATTATCCAAGATAAAAAGATTTAGAAATTACATTGATATTTAAAATATATCTACTTTACTATTTATAACCTATGTTTGTAAATCGATAGACTTAATTAGAAAATATGTGTTTTCGAACAAATAATTAAGAAATTCAGTAAATTTTGTTCAATGGAAGATCAGTACAACTTGAGCCGATGTCTTACAATAGATAATGAATTGGTAAATTAATTTCCAAAATAATTCTCCAAAATAAAAGAATTAGAAATTACATTGATATTTAAAATAAATCTTCGTTAATATTTATAATCTATGTTTGTAAATGTACAGAATTTCACTGTATAATAATTAAAAGAGGTGTGTTTTCGAATACATTATTTAGAACTTCAGTAAATTTTGTTCAATGAAAGATCAACATAACTTGATAATAATACACTGAATTATAATATAATATGCGGTTAAAAATTATACTAATAACAATGAAATTTACTTCGTGAAATAAATTAAATTTGTTAAATTTCAGAAATATTAATTATACACTTTTTCTCGTGTATAAATATATAAAACTATGTGTATATGTTAAAAAAGCAAGCTAACAAATTGTAAATGAGGATGATGAGATTAAAATAGGAATATTTTTGATTGGAGTTTATTAACACCAAATGAATGCTAAAATTTCACTTGCTATTCTGCTACCATCATTTGTCCGATGGCAATATGATGAGCTGCAAAGATTTTTTTTTATTTCAAACAATTGCAGACTTATATTATTGTAAAATATAATAAAAGATTCCAATAATTAGAATAATTTTTTTAAAGGACTTAATATTTTTTTATGAAGGAGTAGAAAATGCAAACTACTTTTGCCCTTCTTTCGAGAAAGGCGACCAGGATGAGTAGTACAATTTTCTAATTTTTGGACATAATGCATGCGTTAATTATGTATTTATAAAGTTAGCTGTGTTATGAAATATAACGATTGACGAAGAATAAAACTTCAAACAACACTTAAATTGATAGGAATAAAAGAGAGCAAACAAACACCTTCATGGGCTTGTTTAAAATAATTATGCAAGCTTCAAATAATCACAAATTCCATTTTATTCAATCAGTTGACAAACTTATAAAATCCTCCGCCAGTCAGTACTTGTCACTGATGGTAGTTTTGCTATTTTGTGCGACTGGTTAAACACAATGGGATCGGTGTTTATTCCAAGTCCCCAAGCTTGATTTAAATAATTATTATCACCACCCGCACAGTCAATTATTACTTAATCTTCATGTACTCTTTTTATAAAGGCAAAATAGCTTAGGCGATCAGTTCACTGAATCTTCACACATGTAAAATGTGTTCGAGTCATGTTATAAGCGAAAGAAATAAGACGACTTTAACAAGTTATGCTTCATATATTCTTGCTACTTAACGGGATTTTTCTAATCACTAAATTAATGCATTTAATAGTTATATATTTTAAGGTCAATTGTGCTATAAAATGCAACGGTTTATTTAGAATTTACATTGTAATAAGGTCGTAAGCCGCATTTACACTGATACTTTACTTTACTGCGGCTGACTCCTTTTAGAGGATAAGCCGGCTCCATGGAGTTTCTTGGGAATGGCAGAAGAATGGCTCATTTTAGATGCTGGCTGGTTCAAGGCCAAATTAGCCTCGGTTGCAGTGCTTATTTTGCATTAAAAAACAAAAGTCAGGTGGATGAATAAAACATAACACATTTAACATATTCTCCAATTGTATTAAAAGCTAAAGAGATGACCTGATTATTTAACCAGGATCTCAAATTCGTTTCAGGCAATAATCGTGCATATTTAATTGTCAAGGTTTTTACTTCCATAAAAGAATCGTGTGGAAATCAGTGAGACGGTGACCACACGCACTTTGTTATAATAAATATATTGTAATCTTATTTTAACATAATGGATAACAGTAAGAAGTGCGAGGATACAGAGCAATTAATCGAGTGACTTAAGTATTTTAGCTTGAGAGAAAGTGCTGAGAAATTGAGTTGTGCTAAACTTGAGGATCATTCCGCATATATGAGTTATCTGAGCATGACGTCTCAAGGCTCTCGTATGGTAGTGAGCATAGGGCCTCTACAAAAGATGTTGACCGCACCAGAATCAAAAATCCGGAAAGATATGTTAAAGATGAAGATCGCATTAGGTGCATTCGTATGAATAGCTATATACGACTCCCAATTTATAGACCATACAATGATTCTGATTTTGTTTATGACTCAAAGATTTTTTTTAATTTAAACGTATTAACGACCCAAGAGAAATGTTTGTCTCGGCCTGGTAGTCATTGCTTCAGAGTGTGAAACTAAGCTTACACAGATTTAGGAACTGTATCTTAGGCAATGAACAATTTAATTCGTTTAAGCTTCGGGTGAAAGAACTTCAAAGACAGTATCAACCCGAAAGGATAGAACAGATGACTGACTTATTATGTCAGGAAAAGATGAAAAATTAACCTCAATGTAAATTTTAGGACAGGTTAATTTCAAAACTCATCGGGGTTGATACATCTTAGGAAGTAGTTAACAGCATATTCATTGCAGAATTACCTGTGGGATTAAGATCAATTCTAGATGTCCATGGTACATTGGAACAGGAGTGGTCAAAGAAACTCAGAGGATCGGATAAGGTGTATCGCCAGCAAGAACCTAACATATATGCAGTAACAACAGACTCCCAGCTTAAATAGCAACACCGACCAAACTCAGATAGACTCTTGAACTTAGAGAATGAATTTAGTACCCCCCGACGGAAACGTGTCTGGTGAAACACTCGGTGGAAAATTTAGGCTGGGTTAGGGCACATTCTTGGGGTCGAAAGGCCAATTTCCAAGCACCGGGGGGCGAATCGCGTGAGCGCATTTCGCACCGTAATTAAACTGATCTTGGAAAATGACAGGGCGAAGGATGCAACATTCCACGTTTGGATGTGCCCCAATTGAAAGTTAGTATTCGTCCTGTGGCCAGGCGAAATACTAGATAAACCCCCACTAGTAGGAGCCGAAGGGGTTTGCGCATGCAAAGCTCCATGGAATGCCAGTCTGGGAACCCTAAAATCACCGAAAATAGATTTAAGAGCTCCATGGTGTAGTCCGTAAACCCGCTACACTTCGTTTTTTTAGGAAATCTTGAGAAAGTTTCTGGTTATAACTTCAACTATTCTTTAAATCAAGTTTGCGAGCTTGAAGTAAACACCAATCACATTGTATTTAACCAGTCGTCGAACAACATAACAAAACTACCGCCAGCCGCAACGCACTGACGCGTTTCGACCTACCTTAATCATCATCAGAGTACGACGGCAAACTGACTATCGAGGATCAAACCGCATTGAATATATATGGAAATCAAATTTAGATAGGCGGCTCTCACCTCTAGCAGTCTCGCATACATTGAACTTGACTGGAAATGTCGGCTGCACAATTTCTATGCAGTCACGAACATAAACTGTTTGTATCTTTTGCCACATATACATATATAGGCAATACAATTTAACAATAATTGTTTGCGCGGGTAATGGTAAAAAATTCTTTAAATCAAGTTTGCGAGCTTGAAGTAAACACCAATCCCATTGTATTTAACCAACTAGTTCGTCAAGACGGACGAACTTATTTTAATTCACGTGGAATTTTCTAGACGCAGACATTAAGCATAAAGTCATTGAGATGGACTTTTGATCAAGTTCAACCTTGCCTTAGATCCTAAGAACAGTACCATTGGACAAGGCAAGGGAATGGTAACATAATCTGAGACTGGTACCTTAGTAGTTAAGTTGGTTACACAACCCAGACCCGTCCTCACTGATGTCTTGTCGGAAGTAATCGAGAAACACATGGCTGTAGTTTTTTCATGCAATGCTAATCGGAATGGGTTGAAGACAGGCATGGAACACCAAATCAAGATGGTGACACTATTACCTTGTTCGCCGAATGCTCAACCGTTAGCACAGCATAAACAACAAATCATTATTGAAGAATTTGATCGATTAAGGAAGCAAATTGTAGTCGTTGAAATTACAACATTCTATCGCCAATAGTGGTAGTTCCCAAACCTGAACCGGGAAAATGGAGAATTTGTGAAAATTATCGTGTATTCAATTCGGTAACGAAAGTTGAATCATATTCTCTACCGAATCAGAGTACTTTGCTCAGGGATATAATGGGATATGAGATTAACACTACTTTAGATCTGCAGAAAGCGTGGTATCAAGAGCCTATGGAGGCAGAATCAACTACGCTCCCTGAAGTGCGATTTCCTGGAGGCAAATCGCATGAATTTTTATTTAAGCATGTCAAACATTCTAGCGTCTGACGTAGGAGTTTCTTCAATGTTGACCATTTGCCCGGGTGTATAAAGATGACATTATCACACTAAGTCAATCTAGGGATGAACACGGAGCTCTTGGACGCAGTTTTGTTTAAGCTAGAACATTACGGACTAGTATTTAAGCCAGAGAAGAACCTAATTGGTTGCCCAACTGTGAAATTTCTTGTAAACTCCATTTTCAAGGATGGAATTAAACCCTTAGATGATGAGTACAAAGCGATCAAAGATGTGTCAGAATCCAGAACTGTACGCCAACCGCGCATATTTTTGTGGATGACTAGCTGCTACCGTCGTTTAATACATGGCTAAGCTGGAATTTTAGAGTATTTAATTCAACATTCAGTTCATGAAAGAAGCACGATCAAGAAATCCTGGCCTATTAATTTTAGCCAAGTTGAAAAGAAGAAATTCCAGAAGGCCAAAGACCTGTTAAGCATAGCCACTATATTAGCACCTGAGGACTGGACTAAGCTGTTTGAGCTGGTCACCGATGCTTCTGATATAGTCATTGGGGCAATGATAAATGTAATAGATAATGATACATTTAAGCCGATAGGATTCTGTGGTAGGAAACTCCAAGATCGCAAAAAGCGATATAGCACGCTGGGAAAGTTGTTACTAGCGGTTTATGCTGCAGTGCTGCATTTCGAGCACTACATGGATGAACATCAGTCCACAATATTGACTGATCATAAGCCGGCGATAAGTATCCTAGGAAAGACAAGCAGGCTTAATTATTCTCGGAGGGTGAATTTACAAAGGATCCGACTCGCAGAATCTGATTTTGCCATTTCTCAAATCTCAGGTAAATAGAATGTTGTGGCAGATACTTTCAGATTACCAAACGCCCCCCATTCGGAACCACACGTCGGCTCTATTTCGTCTTCTAATTAGTTTGTTCAGCAATTGATGGGGTAGCAGGTTTTTGATGCTGTAGTAGCTGTGTTGGCTAAGAAGTCCGCGTATAAACGCAAGAAGGTTAGAGATAAGTGGTTAAAATATGAAATCTCCATGAGCCACGATAGAGCATTGTAACATTAAAATTAAAGTAAAAGTTAATTCAAAAGCTGCATGAATTTGGCCCTTCTTCCATTAATGAAACTCTCAGGTTAATCGTACATTAGTTGCGTGGACGATGAAAACAATTACTATAATCAAGGTTGCGGTCTTGATATAAGCACCTGACCCGTTAATTACTTACATATGTCAGTATAAACTAAGAATTGTATAGTGCAGACAAGGCAATTCATCCAGTAGACCGGTTTCGTCCTTATTGGGAACTCATCATCTACTGGCCAGAAATTGCCGTGGACAAGGCTCGCACCTGCGTACGTCAGTTTCGAAATCTGTTGCTCTAACCACTGAACCAGCCTGCAGCAAACTACACACAATTTTCAGTTATATACTAACGAATCTACCTCGGTTAGTCTTTTTTCTTTTTAGGTGGAGCTCATATTGCATCCATTTGGAACCGGTCTACTGGATGTATTGCATTTTCTACATTACACAATTCTTAGTTTATACTGAAAATTGTATGCAAATAATTTGTATTTAATTATATAAATATTCATTTTAACACCACTTCCCCATGTGGTGTGGGCTTTGTTGAATAATAACTGATCGCGGATGGTTAGCTGGAACTTTGGGTCTAAATGGATGCCATGTGAGCTCCACCTAAACAAAATGACTAACCAAGGTACATTAGTTATATGTAACTGAAAATTGTGTGTAGTTTGCGGCAGGCTGGCTCAGTGTATAGAGCATCAGATTACAAATCAGCCATGCCTAAATTCGACCCCTGTCCGGGATAAATTCTGGCAAGTACGTGACGAGTTCTCAATAAGGACGAAACCATTCTGTTGAAAGAATTGCCTTTTTTACACTATATGATTCTTAGTTTATACTGACAAATGTAGGTACTTATTGGGTCATCTGTTAATATCAAGATGGTAAACTTTATTAGAGTAATTGTTATTACCGCCCGCGTAAACAATGTACCTTTACTTATATAAATGTTCATTTCAATACCACTGTCCCATGTAGTGTGGTGTCTATTGAATAATGATGGATTTGGGATGGTTAATAGGAACTTTGTGTCTAAATGGATGCTTCATCTTTAATGAAAAAAGACTGACCGAGGTACGTTAATTGGTACATAACTGGAAATTGTGTGTAGTGAGCGGCAGGCTTACTCAGTGGTTAGATCTCCAGATACCGAAACAGACGTGCCCAAGTTCGAGTCCTGTCCGTGGTAAATTCTGGCCAGTACGTGAATAGTTCCCAATTATGATGAAACCGGTTTATTGGATGAATTGCATTTTTCACACTATACAATTCTTAATTTATGCTGACAAATATATTCACTTAATGGATTAAGTGTCTGTATATTACACAGCTACTGCTCATTGGAAAGAAATTTTTTTTAGTTAAGACAGCATAAGTGGGCATTGCGTATTTGTTCGCGCGACTATTTTTGAACTGAGTTGTATGGTGTGCGTATTACACCTACTATTAACGTTTATTCGCCATTTAAACACAAAGATCTAATTTAACTGGATAGGAACAATTGTGCTGTTGATAAGAAGAAGCGATAAAGCACATATAAGGTAGACTGCGTTATAACTTGCAACAGACTTCGTTATAATAACATCCAAACTCAAATATAATCCACCTTGTTCAATAAAAAATATTCTACAGCAATCTGCATAGTTTTGTTCTTTATCTATGTTGTCTGACAACTGCTTAAATACTTCAAGCTCGCAAACTTGATTTTAAAAATTCTTACCGCCTCCTGCGCAATCATTGATTGTTTATTTGAATTATTTATACATACGTGGCGAAAGCCACACAAAACTTTAAAGTTGGTAACTGCATATAAATTGTGCAGCCGAGATTTCCAGCCAAGAACAATGTGTGCGAGACTACAACAGGTGAGAGCCGCATATCTACTTTTGCTTTTCATATATATTCCATTGCGGTTTGATCCTCGCTTGTCAGTTTGTCGTCCTACTCTGATGATGATCAAGGAAGGTAGAAACGCGTAGTGCGTGCGAGTGGCAGTAGTTTTGCTATATTGTTCGACGACTGGTCAAATACAATGCATTGTGGTTTAATTCTGACTAATTAGTGTTCTGTCGAGTTCTGATGGTGACCATACTGATTTGAAACTCGGTATTATCTGCGATAGAAACTGGTTATGCTCTGTTTTGTGACTGTTTGGACACCGGGTATTTAATGTTTATTGAACTATAAAAAAAACTTCATTTAAGTCATTATTGCCATCGTCTGCGCAATTAATTTATGCATAATCTTGTTATTATTGCATTGAAGAATAAAATGACTTCGCTATAAATTGAGGTTCTAGCTTTTGAAAGAAGTTTTCCTTTTGAGGAAAAAAGATAGTATAAGAATTGAATCAGAGTTAGAACGACTATTCAATGAGATGTACGAGATAATAGTGAATAATGATGGCAACTAACTTTAGTTTAGATTAAATCTCGTTGATGTTTGCTACAAAATTACTCTAAACATTTTATATTTATATGAATTTTTGGAGAAATATTTTACTTTCTTTCCTCATTTTTCGTTTTAAATACTATTAAGCTCGCGTTTGTTTTTGCATTACATTTTGGCAAAATACGTTGTACATTAGACAATCGGAGATAATAAGTCTGTAAATCATGTTTGCGAGCTTCAAACAAACATCAATCTAATTTTATTTAAGCAGTCTTTGAACAACATAACGACTTAAGGTAGTTTTGCAACGTTGAACATTGTTTTTTAATTTTTCCGATGTTTGTTTAAAAAAGTAACGAGTGACAAGGCCAACGATTGAATATATATTATTCGTCCAACTGTATACTACTATAGTAGCAGCATCGTTTCCTCTAAAATAAGGTGGTTTTCCAGATTTCAAACCAATTACCTATTATATTTTATATACCAAATCAAAATACAAAGCAAAGCAACATCACTCATACGTCCTCATGCGTTTTAACTTCATTTGTCATCAAAAAAACATTTAGAAAATTCAACGAACATTGTTTGTGTGGGCAGTTATAACAATTATTTAAATCAATGTCCCGATCTTGATTTAAACACCATTCTCACTATACATATGCATTTGTCAGTATGAACTAGACATCGTATAATGTGGAAAAATAAATTCATCCAGTAGACCGGTTGTTCCTTTACTGTTAACTCTTCAAATAATTTCCACCCTTTGCTGCAGAGCGGTAATTGAAAAGATTTCAATAATTTCGAAATCAGTCTCCTGGACGAATTTCCTTTTCTACATTTCAGGATGTTTAGTTTTTTACTGACAAATTTATATAGAATAAAATTAGTTTTTATATCAAACTCGCAATCTTGATTCAAATTATCAATAAATCATGGCGGTAAACTGAGTAACGTAGACGAAACTCAAATATACATTTACGAAATGTACATTCACATATAAGGCTCCGTCTCAATTAGTCTCATATACATTAAACATCACTGGAAATTTGACCACACAATATGTATTCAGGTTTTAACAAATTATGAATTACGCAGTTACTGGTTGGTACAATTTGAGTATTTTTTAGTATATTCTTTTTTATTACCAAATATTAGTGTCTGTAAACACTCATTTATCTGATTATTCTTCTACATTGAAAGAAGCATATTTACACATTTTTCAAATTATCAGCAGTATTATACACCAATTGAGATGCACTTTTTATTTAAAGAATTGTTAGCACCACCAGTGCCACCAATGATTGTTTAATTGTATTACCTATATCTATGTGACGAAAGCTGCAGAAATTTAATGTTTGTGACTGCATATAAATTGTGCAGCTGACATTTTCAGTCAAGTACAATGTAGGTGAGACTACTAGATGTTGGAGCCGCATGTCTAATTTTTTCTATGACTATCATGGAAGGTCGAAACGCGCCAGTACGTGTGACTGACGACTGTTGTGCTATGTTGTGCGACGTCTGGTTAAATAAAACAGGATTGGTGTTTACTTCTAGCTCGTAAACTTGATTTAAAGAACTGTTACGACGACCCGCGCAATCAATAATTGTTTAATTGTATGCATCATAACATGTTTATGAACTTCACCTTTCCATGAGCTCGACTAGTATTTACCTAAATGTTTGTCATTGGCCTTTTATCGATTATTCTATAAAAACACAGCTTGAACAGCTTGGCCTATAAATTTCAAAAGAGAAGAGTTTTAACTGTGTAGTGAAACCAGAAATGTGGTATGGGATCGCGTTGTTAGCTTTCCCATTGCTGAATCAGCATCATAAATACGTTAGAGGTTGTTGGAATATAGGTATAGAAGTACTTTCAGAAAATAGAGCACATGTATAATGAGAAAAATTGTGTTTGGAATAAAAACAATTCTGGATCTAATAGGACGATAGAACGCAAAGGTATGAATCTACTCGCGCTACTCAATCTAATGGCCAGAATTTTCATAGCTCTACTTGTAAAGTTAAACTAAGTGGCAAATCCGGTTACTTTTGAGGTATTGGGCAACATTTATTCTCAGGTTTTAATTGAAATGACAAATTATATATTTAAATTGTCATAGGCTGCAAGGGTGGTGATTACAATCATTTACAACAAGATGGCAAAATTGTTTTTCAAATATATTTTACAAATGCGCGTTAGAGACAATCTATAAAATTAATTACCAAAGAAATAACACATTAATTAACGCAAAGTAAATATAAATGAGCCCAGTAATAATTAGGCCACAATAAATTAAAAATTACTCTTTAAATAAGTAAAGCATATATTCCCGGATGTCAATTTAAATTACACGTTGTATTCATTGTATCCTTCCTATGTGCAAAAACAAAAAGAAATTTTATCAGATACAAGAAACATTTCTTTCTCATTATCTCCTCAAGTATCTACTAATGAACATATCTTTATATATAAATTGGAAAACAAAACAAGATAGAAATATGTGAACATAGAGAGAGTGTGAAAAACGGAAACCAATCAATTGTGTGCGTCACATCCAGTTCAAGCTCAATGCCTGAACATGCTTCTTCTGCTTGCATAAATCCGGCTGCAATTTGTTTATCCATAAGGCTTCGTATGTGGCTAGCTCCCTTTTGTTATTGCATTTAGTAATTATTTTGAATGCTACGTCTGGAGAACCTACATGCGATACACGCTGTATACTTTACTGTAACGATTTTGCTCCACCTTATCGATTGAGTTACTTGAGAAGTCAAATAAATTAATTCATTTTATTTTGCAATATTGACTATTGTGTATTGCTACTGCTAATTGAAATGGATAGGAGACTTAGTTAATATATTATGCGAAAGGTTACTGCATAATTGTTCATCATACTGTTTGCAGACCGAATTAAAATCTGAACGCACTACTTTTATCATTAAAGATTATCCACATCATTTGATTGATAAGTATTAAACTGATCATATAGAAAATCCTGCTTTGACCAGTTGTATAGTTGATGAGAGGCCAGTGTTGATATTCACCTAAAATACGAAGGTGAAGAGTCAACGTAGCGTACAAACTACAGAATACATTCCGCATTGACGTTCACATCTTTTGCAACTGAACTAGTTTTAAAGACATACACCAACTATTTATTTAATTAAATCAAGGTTTAGATCTTGATATAAACATGCCCAATTATACACATGAATTTGTCAGAATAAACTAAGAATTGTATAAACCCGCAAAGGCAAATCATCCAGTAGACCGGTTTTGTCCTTATCTGGAAATTATCACCTACAGTCCAGAATTTGCCGTGGACTGGAATCTGTCGCTCGAACCACTTCGACATCTTGCCTCATACTACAAACAATTTTCTATTATATACAAATTAATGATTCTTGGAAAAACTTTCTTTTAGTTGTAGCCTATATAGCATAACTTTTAACTGAATGTTCCGACTAGCCACCCCAAATCTGTCGCTATAGAACAATCACTACGCTACCTGGGTCCGTGGTATTGTTTTGTACATTTATATATGTAAATGAGCATTGTTTGCGTGGGCGATGATAACAATTAATCAATACACCACCATACTTCCTCTGTCTGGTTCGAAAGGTTAAATTCCACTGCAATCTGCATCTGACTTAATTTTCAATTTTAATTTTACTTCTGAGTAATCTTATTTAGGCAGGTGTAGTAGAGCAGTTAGATACTATTTTTAGCGGAGAACTATATATATTTAATTGTGTATTAAGGGTTGCGCACCTAGTAAAAAATTGGTTCAAATACGACCGGAAGGTTACACCAAATTCAGCAAGTACGGAAAGCAAAATCTCATTTGCACATTTGCTTTGTTCTTACTGGCAAATCACCAGTAGTAGCCGATATTATATCCTATACCCATTATAAATTTTGGAGAGGAATGTGAGACATGTTGACGGTACAATCTCCTATACTTATGTTCAAACCTGTTGCACCAGAGCTAAAAGTCTTTGAAAATGTAGGAGGTTGAATCCGGGCTTGTTGCAGCACATACCAACACTGAGGAAGCCAAATTTAGATAAGTGGTTTGAATTCAAGAAGGTGTTCCGATTTTGCAAAGCTCCTGCACTAGGTACGACCCTACGGTTACAACATTTACCTGTTGATCATAATGGCAATAGATCTCATGAAAATTATTGGTGCTATTTTTTTCTACTCTAAATCTAATGTATCATATACATCCGGTTTGTCTCTTAATTTCGACGGTGATTCAGCCACAAATATATCAATTCCTACTTCATGAGAGATATCCGGCTCAAAAATGTTTGTGTCTATAAACTAAACAGTGTTATTGTCAGGTCTGTAGGCAGTTAGAATAATGTAACAATCAATACAGTTGCGATTGGCGTGTTCGTCATCTTTTGTAATGGCTATCATCTCGCTTATTAATGAGAGTGCCATAGATGCCAGATTCGCATTTAGAAGACCACTCGAATAATTATTAAAACCAGAGCAACTTAATTGACATTTTGACCTGGATTCCTTACACATTACAATAGCCTACCTTGGGTTAACTGAACTAAAGCTCTTAGTCATGTGTTCTACCTTCTCACATATGTTGTGTTTATTCATCCTGACAAAATAAGATATATTGCAAATAAGTTCATTTAATAAAGAAGACCACAATCGGATTCTTCTCATTGTAGCAAACCATTTAAAATACATGTGCAGCAAATTACAAAACTTATTTGAATACAATCACGTTTGTTTCGAAACAATACATAATTTTTTTCACGAAGTGCACTAACCAGGCCAGAGTGAAACTGAACTTTTTGCTAAAATGCATACATATATATCATATATATATATATATATATCTATATATATATATATGGAAAGAAAATTTGAATATGCGGCTCTCGCCTCTAGTAGTTTTGCACAAATTGTACTTGACCCGCGCAATCAATAATTGTTTACTTGTATTAATTACATATATATATATATATATATATATATATATATATATATATATATATATATATATATATGTACGTATATATACTGCATATAAATTGTTCAGCCGACATTTCCAGTCAATTAAAATGTATATCTAACTTTGCTTTCAATATATATGCCTCGCTCTTTCCTGTTAGTCAGTTTTCCTTCGTACTCCGATGATGTTCTTGGAAGGTTGAAACACGTCAGTTCGTGTGACTAACTGCAGTTTTGCGATGTTGTTCGACGACTACATTAATACAATGTGATTTATGTTTATTTCAAGTTTGTAAATTGATTTAAAGTCAAGGCGTTGTTACCTTTTAACAGGCTAGGCATTTACTATATATAGTGAGTTGTTTTTAAATCGCATTGTTGAAGACTTCAAATGTAGGTAGCTTTGTTACTGCAGGTTTACACATTCTTGTAGACGACTGTAGTCACCATCCTATTTATTCCACTTATATATATATATATATATATATATAATATGTATGTATGTATAGTTATACGAACCTCAATATTGCAGCAGGTAACAAAAGCACGTCTTCCAGAGTACAGATTTCTTATTTATTTGCAACTCTACAGTTTCTGTCCAGAATTAACCGTGGAAATGATTTTAACCTACACACAATTTGCTTTAGGACCTGGGACCGTAAACATTGCAATCCGTGCTGCATACTACACGCATTTTGACTTCATAAATCATCTTATATTAGTCCAACCTTCTGGCGGAAACTAGTTAAAATATCTTAATACCTGAAGATCTATCTGTCATTTTAAGACAGAAAAAATGCCATTTGGGAAATTTTAGTAATTGTGAGTATCAATGCAAGGATTTATATTTAAGTCTTCTGTCATAATAAAACTATTATTACAACAGTTGTCCGGTTTTAACCGTATTGAAAAGATTTTCAATCCTGCCCATAATTTGCCGCAAACGTGATACGATCCTGAGCTAATTTGCTTCGATATTTGGGACTCTAACCACTCCGGCTCGCATGCCGCACATTATCAGCTATCTGGTAATATATACCAACTAAAAGTCTTATTATACCATACTTCCGGCGGAACCTATTTGAAATCTTTTAAAATCGCAAGCAACAAATAAACACCTGTTCAGTTGGTCCATCCTCACTAGTTTTATAAAACAAACTAATGAAGCAAGCGTGATATTTCATCTAGCCATATCATTTATATTTCACTCTGACCTTTCCGTAACTGTTGTGTTCATCTAATCAAGTATGAATAGATTGGCTGAAAACGAATTTAAGCATTTTCATGCGTTAGACTAATCATAACTAATCGAATAGTAAATCTATCAGCAGTAAATTTTAAAAGGGATCATGTTGAACTATTTAACCATGATTTAAATATATTTATGCCTAATGAAAGATCGGTTCGAAATGATGTAATTACAGAGGCTGTCAAAACGGCAAGAATAGGGCGAAATTTAAATTAGACGTTGCCTCAATGGTTTTGATATTCAAAGAGGATAAAGTTCAGCCAAAGTATGAAACTGAACGTCTCAGAAAGGTGTTAATATCAAATAATATTATATGTCTAAAACCGCATAAAGGAGGAGCTACCGTTGGGATGAGGCAATCTGATTATAACAATATAATTTTGGAACAGTTAAGTAATGCAGATTTATACACTAAAATAACAAAAGACCCAACATACAGGTTACAAGGGCAAGTAAAATTATTAATCAATACTATGATTGCTAGTGATAAATTGGATTCAGCGCATGGTAACTATCTCATACAAAGAGATACAGTTGCACCCAGAGTATATGGTTTAATTAAAGTGCATTTAGAATTATTGTGAATCTCAAACACTCCCCAACATATAAAATTTCTAAGCTTTTGTGTCATAGAATAAGAAAATATTCATATTTCTTATATCATACATTGTTAAACTCATACGAGTTGGTTTAATTTGTTGATAAATGCATACTAGATGAAAAGAAAAGATTGGTAAGCTTTCATGTAGTATTTATGTAAACGAATATAACGGTACCTGAAGCCCTGGAGTGTTTTTGACGTTTCCCAGTTGATTATCACTTAATATTAAAAGGAAGTACAATGACGATGGTGAAACCATGCGCCCAATAAAGGTAAAAAGAAGTGAACATAGAACTGCATTTAAGTATAGACATATTACTAAATCTGATCTTCTAGGGTAATGAGATTGATTAGACAACCTATCGAAATAAAATATAGGGATAATATTATGAATGAAACAGCTGTTGAAAAATCATTACGTTCGATTTGGAATACAGTTTTAGCTAATGGCAGGAAAAGTCGATTGCATGAATTAGAATCTGAACGTCAGATTAAAACTGACATATTAGTGGGCTTATTATTTAATTAATGGATAATCAATTATTGAGAATATAGTCATTCTAAATTTCACCCGTAACTATTCCTTTGATTTTAAAATTCTTAATGATTTGAGCGATTATTAAGGGCTTCTAAATTCTTTCCTTATACTGTCTATTTTTTCATTAAATAATTTTCAAAATTTATTGTCTAAACATTACATTTTGATTTCATGTCTTAATAAAGCTTCTTAATATATTGAACAGGATTTTTTTCTCCTTTCCCAAAACCCTACCTTTTAAGATCATTTTAGTAATAAAGCAATTAAATGTTAGGTATAAATAATTAGTCTGACACATGCAAAGGGTAAATTAATGTCTATTGTCCACCGGACTTGATCGTCATTGGTCGTGGGGATCACAATTCTAAGTCGAATAGTTTTATTTCTGTCCACAACTGGAAATTAACTTTATAGGTAATTCAACGCAGAAATCCGACAAAGTCATTACGACGGAGTTTTCCTATCTTGTATAAGATGAACAAATCGTATGCTGAGGACGGTTGTAACACAAATTTTTCATTGGTCAAATAGAAAGATGGAAAGTTGGCCTATGAATGGGTTCTTTTCTCTCGCACATCGGGGCTGATATTTATATTGACATTTTGGAAATAAATAACGTTGATACATTAAGAAAATTGAAACTCCAAATTGCAATTTTGCTGATACACTTTTAGTCTGACATAGCCTTTGGCAAGCCGAGGAACTGCTTAATGAATTCATTAGTTGGCACTCGAATTACTAAATTTACAATCAAAAACGGGGAAGATAATCCCTCAGCTTTTCTTACTGTGCTGTTCAAACGTAGAACTGATGACGAATTGCGCAGATCAGTTCCGTATAGGGAAACACGGAAAGCTCAATATTTGCATTTCAACTTGCGTCGTCCTATTGTGTATTAGGAAATTGCGCAACTATTCGCCAAATTGTTTGTCGACACATTTAGATGGCGTGCGTAGCGTTCGTTTCATTCATAGACTTGTGCATGCCGGTGAAATGTTTCATAATTTCAGTGGGTGTCATCCGAATCATAGTTTTACATTTAAAAACGACTAGGATGACACGCTAGCTTTTTGTAATGTGTTGTTTAAACGCAAAGTTAATGGAAAGGCGCAATCCTCGCATTTCAACAGATACTGCGCATTGAAATGCGAAAAAATGCTTAGTTAAGCCATGTAGTATTACTTACTTACTTTACTTTACTGCGGCTGACTCCTTTTAGAGGATAAGCCGGCTCCAATGACATTTCATGGAGTTTCTTGGGAATTTGGTACAAGTGGTGTCCCCTCACCACTCGGCTTTTTGATCGAGGACGCACCTCTAGCCTTTGCACATCCAAGCGCAGTCTGCAAGGCAGCAGTAAGTTGCATGGTTGCCGTTGGCTGTTGAGAGCTCATTCGCCATTCGGAAGTACGGGGTACTGTCCAGGAGTCCATGTAATCCTGTGGCTGTTGAACCCTTTTGTGGCGGGGAACACACGCCGAGTCATGGTGCCGTCGTCGGGCTCATGTGGTATTTTATAGGAGATCCGATTGCTGGTCGGAAATCCACCACGCCCTGGTGACACCACCGCCATAGCCCCGTTAGCCCATGTACGATCGGCCATCGAGACATGTAGTATTAGGACGTTGTGCATTTATTCTCCAGATTATTTGCAGATTGCGTTGGATAGTAGGTCTACCCTCTCTTGTCATTAACGTTTACACAATATATTTTATGGATTAGTCTAAATCTACTGATACAATAAAGCGCGCTGTGAATGTTTTTACTTTTGATAATACACCTGTTTGTATTCATTTGCAGTAAAAATGTAAAGATGCAATTCAGCACAATTGAGATATATTGCGTTCCGCTTTGGGTTTTACATATTTTGCACCTGATTATGTTATAGTAACACCTATCGCCTTCCTTTACCCAGCGTGCAAGATAAAAGTCCACCGCAGACTGCACCTAACGTTATCTACAACTGTAATTGTTCCTCTGGACAACTTTACTTTGGCAGATTCAAACAAAGTTGAATTCTCGCTTGTCAGAACTCAAATCAACCGGGTTGTGCAGAATTGTATTGGCGTTGCACGGACATGCAGAATTGAACCCGTTTATTTCTGTTAAAATTGTGACCTACCAACAAGGCGCTTTAGAAATTTAATTATTTTTTTATTAAAAGTGAATTACACAAATATGAGCTAGGCAAAAGTGCTTTCATAGCCTGCTTATTCGGGGCAGAAAAATAGGAAAGTAACAATCTGGAAAGGTTAAGAATTTATTTTTTCTAATTTACTAGCAAATATTCCAAAATTTAAATAAAAAATTTGAATACCCAGTTGATTTTGTATGGAACATTAAATTTATTGTCCAGCTTTAGAGTTCTTCACTTACTGGCTATTTCATATGAATTATCTTCTAAAAACATAAAGATATTTATGCTTGCGTGTATTAATGGAAAAGATTGAAGTGCATAAAATATTTACTTTTATGAAAGCCATTTAATTCGTTGAAAGTATTTTTGAGCTCATTGATTTACTAAGATGCTCCATTTATTTTTCTACGTCCTATGCCATGATTTTTAATAGTTTTAAAAACTTTAGTCTCCGTTTTGCTTGCTTGTCCAAGATTACATTCAATTCCTATCAAACTTGGTAGCAGAGCCTATAAATGAATTCTGCGGTCACAAAAGACAAGCCGCTCCTATTCATTACAGTGCTGCATTGCTTTACTTACCAACGTACTATTGCACAACCTAATACGCCAAACACCGTCCGACATTGGTGAAAATGAACGATGATTACCAGACAGGTGGGAAAAATTAGCAGCTACCAGTAACTCGATCGAAAAATAAAAATATGGTCCTGGTGCCAAAAAATCTCGTATAGGTTACAATTTATGGGTCACCGTCACGTGGTGAAATAGTATTTCAGATACGACCGTATACATATGCGTTATTTTGTTTAAGTAATCATTGATTGTGTAGTCGGTGTTGACATTTATGTAGAAAGCAATACATGCGTTTACTAGACACGACCACATTTCTACCAACTATGCAAAGCAATGGAATAGTTTTTATTTACAAAACTATTTTATGATGGAAAACACCGAATAAAATAATGATCGCAAAATGCAAAGTGAATATCTAACTTAAAACAAAGAAAAATTGAATTCAAGTCAAATTACCAGGCAAAAATGCCGAATTCCACTTGCAATCAATTTCATTAAATCAAGTTTGCGAGCTTGAAGTAAATACCAATCCCAATTTTTTTAACCAGTTGTCGAACAACATAACAAGACATTTATATAATTAAACGAACATTGGTTGCGCGGGTGGTGATAACAATTATTATAATCAAGGTTGGGTCTTGATATAACCACCTGTCCCATTAATTACTTACATATGTCAATATAAACTAAGAAATGTTTAATATAGAAAAGGCAGTTCATCCAGTAGACCGGTTTCGTCCTTATTGGGAACTCATCATGTACCGGCCAGAATTTGCCGCGGACAGGACTCGAACCTGGGCACGTCTGCTTTGGAATTAGGTGCTCTAACCACTGAGCCATTCTGCCGCACCCAGATTCCGAAGCAGACGTGCCCAGGTTCGAGTCCTGCCCGCGGCAAATTCTGGCCGGTACATGATGAGTTCCCAATAAGGACAAAACCGGTCTACTGGATGAATTGTCTTTTCTAAACTATACAATTCTTATTTTATACTGACATATGTAAATATTAATGAGTCAGGTGTTTATATCAGGACCACAACCTTGATTATAATAACACAACAAGACTACCGCCAGTCGCACGCACTGACGCGTTTTGACCTTCCATGACCATCATCAAAGAACGACAGAAAACTGACTAGCAAGGATCAAACCGATTTGCATATATATGAAAATCAAAATTAAATTTGCAACTCCTAAGTCCTGTAGTCGCGCCTACATTGTACTTGACCGGAAATGTCGGCTGCACAATTTCTATGCAGTCACGAACAATAACCCTTTTGCCGATTTCGCCAGACATATATGTAGGCGATACAATTAAACATTAATTGATTACGCGAGTGATGATGACAGTTACTTAGATTAAATTTGCGAGCCTGGAATGACATAATTTTTAATTTGATTTAACCAATCGAACAAAATCGCTCACTAACACGTACAGATCTTCCATGATTATCATCGGAGTACGACGGCAAACTGGCTAGCGAGACGAAATTCAAGTGCATTCATATGGTAAACCAATTAGATATGCGGCCCTCACATCTAACAGTCTTGCATACATTTTACTCAACTTGAAATGTCGGCTGCACAATTCCCATAAAGTCGCGATCATTAACTTTCTGCAGATGAATAAAATCTATGAAATTTCTTAAATCAAGTATTTGAACTTAAAATAAAAATCAATCCATATGTATTTATTAATTAAAATATTTTTTAAGGGAATTATCATCACAATCTATAACTCATATACATTTGACTACATAGAAATTGTGCAGCGAAACATTTCCAGTCAAGTACGGTGTATGTGAGATTTCTAGAGGTGAGAGCCGCCTATATAATTTTGCTTTCCTTATATATTCATTGCAGTTTTATCCTCGTTAGTCAGTTTGCTGCCGTACCCTGATGATGGTCATGGAAGAATGTGTCGTTAAGTGTAGCTGTGATTCATTTTTCGTTTGTTAGACTGGTTAAATACTGTGGCATTGGTGATTTCTCAGGCTTGCTAATTCACTTTCAAGAATATGTTATAGAGTATATTACATATTTACAAATAAAATTAAAAAAATATTTCAACTAATCAACATTAAATATTTAAACTTCCTAATCTAATAAATTGAAAAGACCAAAAGATGCGAAATTTTTTATTTTATTTTATTTTTTTTTAAGTACACATTTCACTGACAAGACAGCGAGAATTTCATTCCTTTACATATCGAAAAATGCCAACCAATATGCTTATAAAGAGGATGATGCCAAGTAACGTAAATATAACTCTTAAAATGGAATTCTGTCTCACCGTACTTATCTTCGGCTTAATTTCATTATGCATTGGAATTTTAAAACCACAGCTCTTGTCCCAATCTCTGGAAGAAATTACATTTGCATGTTCAATGCGGTCGCCGATCTTTCCGGTATCTTCAAAATAGTTCATTGGTAAAACAACTCCTTTATTATATTCATATTTTGGTAGCGGAATTTCTTCCATGTTGCTTTCATTATCTTGACGACACAAAAGATCATGCATTTTTAAATTATTAGCAAAAGACAAGGAAACTGTATTTTTCAAGCGGTGGTCGTCTACTTGAATACGTTTTTAGTTCGCTAAATTGTCGACAAACTTTGTAAAATTGCATTTGTAAACGATAATTTATTCAGCAAACAAACAATATGAGAACAATTGCTTATCAACACAAATCTGTTTAATGACTGCAAAGTGTAAACATAAACAATTATTACATTAAACAACTATTGGTTGCGCAGGTGGTGGTAACAGTTATTTAAATCAAGTTTTCAAGACTACTAGAGGTGAGAGGCGCATATCCTATTTTGCTTTCCATATATTTGCAATGCGGTTTGGTCCTCGATAGTCAGTTGCCGTCGTACTCTCATGATGATCAAGGAAGGTCGAAGCGTGTCAGGACGTTGCGACTGGCGGTAGTTTTGCTATTTGTTTGACGTCTAGTTAAATACAATGGGATCGGTGTTAATTTCAAGCTCGCAAACTTGATTTAAATAATTTTTACATTGGTTGTTTAATTTTCACAGGACAAAGCATGTTCGGTTTTAGGCTTCAAATATAAAAAATGCGCAACAGGAAATAAATAAGGTGATTGTATCCAGTGGTTTCAATTTGACTCCGAATATTTCGGCTGCTTCGTTAGACTTTTTCAATTTTAAGCACATCCCACAAAAAATTTGACAATCCTTAATCCAAATTAACAATTTTCCAATGATTATTTCAAGTAAAACTATGTAAATCATTAAGGCAAGTTAAGAATTTAACAAGCATTAAGTCAAATAATTATTTGAAATAAATTATTGAATTCAATGGCCAGTCAATGATCAGATGTAAACTTAGGTGCAACATTCATCCAATTTTGCAACGACCTGGTCGGTATGTGCTCCAACTAGCGCAATTGCAATCTGCTACTGCATCAGTCAACATATGATTCTCCATGAGAACCATTTCAGTTACAGTAAACTTTAGATTCAAATTCCAATAGAATTTACTTTTCCACATTAGGTAGGGGAAGTTTTGGTGCTGGATGCAGCCGATTTATAATGTGATTCCTTACTTCTTTACCCTAGCATTTCAGTTGAATATGCACAGATTTCTCATCGACAGTGCAAACATTCAAAGCGGGCTTTATTACGGCATTAGGCTTAGACTGGTCTATAGGATAGTTTGAGCTAAATTAATGAAAACAGCGCTACGCACACCATCCAAATCTGTCGACAAACAATCTGGCTAAGAATTGCGCATTGTCCTAATACACGATGGGAAGACGCCGTTTAAAAGCAAATATTGAGCATTCCATGTTTCCTTATGCGAAACTGATCTATTCAATCTGTCAACTGTTTCACGTGTAAACAGCACACGAAGTAAAGCTCCAGTACAATCTTTCTCGTTTTCGATGGAAAATCTAGTATTCGGATGACAATTGATTAATTTATAAATCAGTTCCTCGGCATGCCCAAGTCTGCGTCAGACCAAAAACATATCAGCAACATTATGATTTATAGCCTGACTTTCCTTAATAAATGAACGTTATTTATTTCCGACATGTGTTTGAATTCTAAATTCCATTCAGTTAATTTTTTTCTTGTATATTTAAAATTATAACCATCCTTCAAGCATTGTTGTTAATTGTGATAAAATTGTGAAGCTGATATCTTTATTAACTGGAACGATTGCAGAAGCATAGCAATATACAGTCGTAACAGGATGACGAGATTGAATAATGAATCTATCTAAATTAAACCTAAGGATTATATTATGAATGAAATAGCTGTTGAAAAATCCTTACATTCGATTTGGAATACAGTATTAGCTAATGGTAGGAAAAGACGATTGCATGAATCAGAAACTGAAACTGGCTCCAGTAAAACTTTAAGAAAATCATATTAAAATTGGCTTATTAGTGGGCTTAATATTCAAATAGTAGTTAATAAATTTTTGAGAATATGGTCCTCCTAAATTTCACTTTTTAATTGCTCGTTTAATTCTATAACTCTGTGAGTTGAATGCTTATTAAAGGGCTTTTACCATCTTTCCTTATACTGCTTATTTTTTCGTGAAATAATTTTAAAATTTTCTAGTCTAATAGACACTTATTTTATTGCATATCATAATTAAGCCTATTATGTTATCGAATAGAATTTTTTGTCTTTCTCCCACCCAACCTATTGAGATCATGCTAGTAATATAGCAATTCAATCGTTAAGAAATAATTTTTTTAAATAATAATTAATCTGTCGCGTGTAAAGGGTACATTAATGTCTATTAACTGCAGTTTCATTTAGTTGAACGTACATGTATTTATTATATTTACCTGAGTCATACATACACTTGAACATGCGTGAGGTACGCCTTGTTAAGGATGCCACGACAACTTTACTTACTTTACTTTACTGCGGCTGACTCCTTTTGGAGGATAAGCCGGCTCCATTGATATCCCGGATTATACCTCTCCATGCCGGGCGGTTGGCAGCCATTTCGGAACATAAAGAGGGCCAATGACGCTCCCAGTGACGTGGACCATAAACATTGCGTAAACCAAGGAGTTCCACGTCCGATTTGATTGTTGCAAGCCATGTCTTCAGTTGCCCACCTCGGCGGCGGCGCCAGTTTGCACATTGACCTGGGTTCATCACCTGCCGTACCAGTTCGTCTTCTGGTTTGCGTAGTACGTGCCCGAACCATTGAAGTCGGAAATGTTGGATCCAAACGGATGGTTGCATGATGTCACCGCATTGGTGACGAACAGATGCGTTCGACATCCGGTCCATCCATTTTGTCTTTGTGATGTACCTGAGGCACCAATGGTCGAATACTTCAAGCCACGACAACTGTTATTATAGAAGTCAATCTTCAGTAAAATCTGAGTGGTTTGAGTGAAATTTTACGTGTGCATGGCTCGTTCCGATTTCTAACTTTATCACATGCAGTTAAATACTGTTTGTTGCGGGGAACTAATATATATGCAAGTATGTATTGGGTATTGCGAACCTAGTAACAAATTAGTTCAGTTGTGACCAGAATGATAAACCAAAGGCAGCATGAACGGAAAGTATAATCTCATGCACATTCGTTTCGTGCTTACTGGCGACTCATCAGTAGGAGCCGGTATTACGCCCTTTAACCACTATATATTTTGGTGAGGACTGCGTGACCGTCTTATTATCCCACATTCTTCACCCAAATATATAGTGGTTAAAGGGCGTAATACCGGCTCCTGCTGATGAGTCGCCAGTAAGCACGAAACGAATGTGCATGAGATTATACTTTCCGTTCATGCTGCCTTTGGCTTATCCTTCTGGTCACAACTGAACTAATTTGTTACTAGGTTCGCAACACCTAATACATACTTGCATATATATTAGTTCTCCGCAACAAACAGTATTTAACTGTTATATATTGAATTGAATGATGTCATGCTTACCGCGAAATATGATAACTGATATCGATCAAGGCCAGGGTGTATGGATTTACTGGAGTAACAGGTGTTCAGAAATTTCGGTGAACTTTAGCATAAATTGATATCCATCAGGTTGGTATCATGTACCGATTTGGAAACCATAGTGTTAGTACCATGTACCTTTTCGGTACAATAATGTTGGTACCGGTTACTAACACAATAGCCATAGTGTTAGTATCCTTTACAGACTCGGTATATATATTATATAGTGTGAGTTAGCGTTGAAGTCGCATTGTCGTAGACTTTAGATGATGTTAGCTTCACTATTGCAGGTTTACACATTCGTCTAGGAGATTGTACCGTCCTATTATTCCACATTCTTTAACCAAATATATAGTGGTTAAAGGGCGTAATACCGGCTCCTACTGATGAGTCGCCAGTAAGCACGAAACGAATGTGCATGAGATTATACTTTCCGTTCATGCTGCCTTTGGTTTATCCTTCTGGTCACAACTGAACTAATTTGTTACTAGGTTCGCAACTCCTAATACATACTTGCATTTTAATACTTGCAGTTGCATGTGATTGATGCATGGCTCCGATTGACTGGTCGCCCCCACCAGAAAATGTGAGGGCAATCTCAGTTACGTCATTTTACATTGTGAGTTTAAAACAAATAGCCTAATGCATGTAAAAGGTAAACACACATTCCGCCACTCTAGTTTCACTTAGTTTGATGGACATAACAGTAATGGATATGTACACACACATGTAACACAACAATCTAGTGAAAGGTTAGTCTTAAGTATAGATAATATGGCCTGAGGAAGTATCGCGTTTGTTCCATTAGTTTATTCCGTAAATCATGTGTGATATGGCAACTGAAGAAGGCAGCCGACAACGGGCGCCTAAATATATTGAAAAAACAATACAGCTGGAATTCAGATGGTGTTAGTCAAAACGCAGATCAATTAATTTTTTCAAACTTTTAAGCAACATTTCACCAACAGTGGCATACAGATACAACACCGTTGAAATACAATTTAACAATAATTGATTGCGCGGGTGGTGGTAACAATGCTTTAAACCAAGTTTGCGAGCTTGAAGTAAACACCAACCTCATTGTATTTAACCAGTCGTCGATGATGATCATGGAAGGTCGAACGCGTCAGTGCGTGCGACTGGCGGTAGTTTTGTTATGTTGTTCGAAGACTGGTTAAATACAATTGGGTTGCTGTTTACTTCAAGCTCGCAAACTTGATTTAAAACACTGTTGAAAGAAAAGAAAATGCACATCTTTGTGTGGGCTTTATACGGATACTAGTTTGCTGACATTATTCTTGGTAACCGCCAGCGCATCATAAATTCCCTGCTCTTTCACTCGTATAACTCTGAACAAAATTTACAAATCTTTGCTATCGCTGTATTAATTAGAGTAAAAACTGATTTAAAACCACTTTATTATTCATTAAAAGTTATTGAGATTGAATTGCAACCTATTCTCTATAATTTCCTGTTATTATTTTGCGTCGACAGAAAGCTTTTCGCTTGTAGCTATTCCATTTTATAGTACGGCCAGTTTGAGAGAATGGCGAGTCAACTCTTATTTATTACTGTGGCTATATTTAATTGCAGTTTTATGCTTCGCATCTCCTAAGTTTATCAACTGGCGCAAAAATCAGTCAAATTGACAGCCCCTGAAAACGTTTTCTACAGAAAATTAACTTATGTATTTAGGGCACATATTTGTTTTGTCTCTCGTGAAACACTTGATTTTCACATTTGCTAAACCCACAGTTTGATAAAATTCGCTGAATTTATTAAAAAATCAGGATATTTACCAAATAGGTAAAAAACTGCATGAAATTTGTAAATGAATTACAAATGAACGTCGAAATTATCAACTAGTAAACAAAACATTTTTTTTAAAAATCTATTTGACACAACAAATAAAACAGATATGATGTAAAGTATTACTTTATTGCGCGTCAGGTAGTCACAAGACAACCAAACCTTTAAAGCTTAAATGGCAAAAAAGCTTTCAAAAGGGTGCTTCCTATGACCGTAACTATACCTAAGAGAATGATATTTCTAAGCAGCTTCGTTGAATTTTGCCTGCCGTTGTCCTGCCCTATTCCTTCTAAGTGATTGGAAGTATTTTCATTTGTATGCTCGATACAACCGTCTATCAGTCCGATAACTTCAAAAGTCAGAAAGCCACATTACATCGTTGTTGTATCCACAATTTGGTAGAGGAATTCTTTTTGGACTGCTGTTGTAATCGTCACCTATAAGAATATATTCTATTTTCAAATATTTGTGAAATTTATCTCCCAAACGGTATAGCTGTAATTATATCGTTCAACGTTAATAGATCTACATGACAATAAATGATTGTTGACTTGAATTCCTCTCTATAGTTGACAAAATTTTCAACAAGCTGTTTGAATTACTAGTAGAAACAATTGTTTATTTTATTAAAATAACTTTGACTTAAACTGTTTACCAACAATCATCTGTTTACAGACTGTTTTATTAAATATACAATACACGGAACTATGTAAGAAAACGAATAGTATGTGCGACGGCGTTGCTACGTTACTTCTTTTTAAACAATCTGGCAATCAATCGAAATTAAATTTTAAAGATAGGGTTCTAATAAGAATTATTACTCGTAATATAGTTTCATCATCATCATCATCATCATCATCATAATCATCATCATCATCATCATCATCATCATCATCATCATCATCATCATCATCATCATCATCATCATCATCATCATCATCATGCACAGCCATACAAAAGCCAAAACCTGCAACTGCTCAAATCATAGTGTCAAAGTAGCACTGCGTTGTTTTGCCTTCAATCAATTACTTGTCTGATTGAAAATCATTAATTGAGCATATTCTCGTTATTTATTTTAGTCACCTGGGCAAAAAATCATTCAAATGTTATCTCCTGCATAGTTACTGTAATCAAGTTTGCAATCTTGATGTAAACAACGGACACTTTGGGTACATACATTTTCGGTATAAACTAAGCATAGTATAGTTTTTAAAAGGGAATTTTCCCAGTAGACTGGTTTCGTTTTTATTGGGAGTTCTTCCCGTAGTCTAGAATCTGCCGCGAACAGGGTTCGAACCTGATTAGGTCTACTTCGGAATCTGTTCCTCCGATCACTGAGCCACTCTGCCGCACGCTATATACAATTTCCAGCAATATAACTAATTTTTTTGTTATCCATTTTTGTGGGAAGCTTACACGGCATCTATTCATTTTTCAATTTTAACCTTCCCATTAAAAATAAACGTTTAACACGATACGCTGCGCTTCATTAATATGGGATTAATTTTGTTACTTTGCCTAAAGTTAGAAGCTAATGTAAACAATATTGATAGCCAGTAATCCCATGATGTTTTTTTTTCAGTACGAACTAAGCATTGTACAATGCAACAAAGGAAATTCAGTTACTATCCAGAGATTGCCTGCCAGCGCAACCAATCATCCTTTGATTATATTGTTAAACTTTTATTTAAATAGTATGTGGGCTCAAAACACAAAATAATACATTTCATTAAATCAGATACCGTTTGTGGCGGATAACTAATATATATGCAGTTATGTATTAGGTGCTGTAATAAACTAGTTCAGTTATGACCAGAAGGATAAACCAAAGACTGCATGAAGGGAAAGTATAATCTCGCGTGCTTACTAGTGACTCATCAGTAGGAGCCTGTATTACACCCTATACCTAATATATATTTGGGCTAGGAATGTGGGAGAATAAGACGGTACGATCACCTATACGAATGAGCAAACCTGCAACAGCAAAGCTAACTCCATGTAAATTCTTCCGCAATGATATTTCAAAGCCAAATCACAATATATAATATGTATGGATTTGCTGGAGTAACAAGTATTCAGAAATAGTTGTAATTCTCAACTTCGGTAAACATAAATTGAAATCCATTGTGTTGGTATCATGTACCGATTCGGCAACCACAGTGTTGGTACCATGTACCATTCCGGTACCATTGTGTTTTTAACGGGTACTGACACAATAGCCCCAGTGTTGATACTCGTTACATCGAAATTGAGAATTACATCTATTTATGAGCATTTGCTTTTCGAACAAATCCATATATATATATATATATATATATATATATATATATATATATATATATATATATATATATTTATCATGTATAATGAGTTAGCTTTGAAGTAGCATTGCCGGAGACTATGAAGTTAGCTTCGCTGCTGCAGGTTTACCCATTCGTATAGAAGATTGTACTGTCCTATTTTACCATATTTCTCACCAAAATATATAGTTGGTAAAGAGCCTAATACCGCCAGTAAACTCGAAACGAATGTGCTCGAGATTATACTTTCCGTTCAAGCTGTCTTTGGTCTGTCCTTCTGGTCATATTTCAACTAATTTGTTGCTAGTTGTGAAACACCTAATACACAGTTGCACAATTCCATCCAATTCCCGCACTGCTTTAAATAAATTCAACAGTCTATTACATAAACTGGCACGCTTTAAAAAGAAATGTTAATTCTAACTGCACGATGGTTAACAGACAAGAAGGAAAATGCTCAGTTATTATATAATCGTTTGAAAACCGAGATATGCCTCTGGCGCTTAATAATCACGTATAGATTAAAACTTTTGGACCACGGTCAGGCGGATATCTACTATTTCAGACATGAAATAATAGATATACGTTACTCTAGTTAGGCAATCATTGATTACTCGGTCGGTGATAACATTTATTTAGATAACAATGTAGGCGCGTCCTTAAAACGAAACTCTAATTCACCAGTTATGCATAACAATAAAGTACAGTTTATTTTTTTTAAATACATTATGATGGACATCCCCAATTAAACATATGATCGCAAAATGCGAATAAAATATTCAACCTGTAACCAAGTGATATGGAGCATGCAAGAAATTACAATTATTTTTTTTTGTTTTCTGAAAATGACTAGCGAAGTCAAGAAGCGTTACATTGTGCGGTTGACCGCGGTTTTGCTTTGCATTGTGTTAAAATGAAAATAAAATTTACTTTTCAGAAGGCCAAATTTTGGTTAACTGAAAAACTGATATCACCACTCGAATTATTAAAAACGATTTAATTAAGTAGACTGGTTAAATACAATGGGGTTGGTGTTTACTTCAAGCTCGCAAACTTGATTTAAAACATTGTTACCACTACCCGCGCAAACAATTATTGTTAAATAAGTAAATAATTATCTGATTTTGGCACCATTTTAGTGTCATACGTGGGCAGATTCAAGATGTATGTAGATGGGAATAAACATAAAAACCATTGCATTTAGTTTTGATGAAAATCCGGCAATTAATCTGTGTTTAACTTACCGTGGTGCCCTCTAAACATGAAATGCATTTTGCTCATCACCGAAGCCTGTTGTCATATTACGACAGTCGATTGTCCAGCTGATGTTCGATCAAGAATAATGCAATACATTTATACCGTATTTATGGAACTCTGCATTGGTCCGGTTTCCTAGAGGGTTTATCTAGATTAGCACAAAGCGATTTGCCATCAAGATGCATAGTTTGATGTTGAGGTTACCAAAGAATGATAACATCCGACGGTCTCAGACATTAACACGGAAAATATCCAAGAGTCTAAAACAAAATTGCCTCCAAAGCATATGTGAATGTTATTCCCGATAGGGGTTTTATGCTTAAATTATGACGAAACGAATGGAAAAGTTTTTGGCTGGTCGCAGATTAGCTTCTACTTTAGAAATGACTTGTTAGGCAATGAAATACCTAAATGAAAACTTTTTTTAGTTCATATCCATCTCAACGGAATTATTGTAAAAAGACTTAAATAAGATCGCAAAGATGTATTTTTTTGTTTGCTCACAGAAGAGATTCGAGTTTTAGGCAATATATTGTAAATCTAATTTTAAATCCAACAAATATTTTTTTAACAAGAGTAAACAAATTTGCAAATTATGTATTCTTGCGCATGGAATTGCAATACAGACAGCCTAAATAGGCGTATCGGTATCAAGATTTTACAAAATAGACACTTCAAAACGGCATCTGCATGCATAAAAATAAGGACAAATTATGGACCAATGATGCTAAATAAAATGGAGACTTAATTCATCAAAGGACAGCAACGCTTTATGTAATAATCTTACATTTGGTACGCAAGTGGAAATAGACGAGTTAGCACAAATTAGTAACGTCTAAATATGGCTGTACCAGGCAACACCTGACGAAATAGTGCCCTGACAACACCATAGAGTAATCTATTTGGAACTTTGAAAGAAGACGAAAGTAGATCTTAAAACAAATAAAACCATTGGATTACAAAAATTGTTAATGCCATTCACATCATAGTGACAGGAAAATCGGAAAGTTAAGCACTTAAAGTTTGATCATGTCACAATAAATAAATCAAATCGGTAAGGTTTAACATGGGGCATAAAGCAATAATGAAATACTACTATTGATTTGATATATTCCTTAAAATGAATTTGTATTTTCGTAATGCTGTCATCGTTCGCGCCAATACCACAACTGACGGTTGTAGAACTATTATTAGCACTAGTAGGTCGGTAAAATCTTGGTTCCTTTGCATTTATAGGTGCAGAGCTACATTTTTTATGGGTTCGCACTGATCCTGTTACTCTGGAGTTATTCTTACACTGCTTGTCTGGAAATGTTTTTGCATTAGTCACGAGACCAGTTAGAATCAATCAATTAATTTAAAAAACAAGCTGTGCACCTGGAAATGAAGATCTACCGGCTTACGAGTACTACTATTGATTACACACAAGCACTCGAGCTGTATATTTGCTTCGATGTCGAACCTTATCGCAAAGTACCTACAAATAAGAAAAACCACGAAAAGCACAGCAATTAAACAAATTTATCAATCCCGTCCAGACGCGTTTGCTTTCACTCAGTGCCTTTATTTTTAGACTTTTTTCGACAGAAATTTATTCTTAGAATTCAGAACATATATGTAAACACAAAGATATATCAACAAATATACACCTATTTATATATATATATATATATATATATATATATATATATTATATTATATATATATATATATAAAGCGTATAAAATACTGTAGTCGAAACATAATTTGATGCTTCATTGGAAACCAAATGCCATGTCTCACAGAAGTACTGGAAGATATATTTTTCGCTTAACTATTTTGTGGTAGAATCAATTTTTTAAGCCTATATTTTACAAATGGGCAACAACACCATTTGACAAATTTCTAAGTTGTGCAAAAATCAAAATCAATTACAACTTATTATATATACTTATATATATATATATATATATATATATATATATATATATATATATATATATATATGTATATATATACTTATTATATGCTTCAAGCTTGCAAACTTGATCTAAATAACTGTTACCACTACCCACGCAATCAATTACTGTTTAATTATATTGCCTATATATTAATTTGTAGCGAAAACTGCGATCAGTTAATGTTCGTGACTGCATAGTAAGTTGTGCAGTCGACATTTCCAGTCAAGTACAATGTATGCGAGACTGCTAGAGGTGAGAGCCGCATATCTAAATTTGATTTCCGTATATATTCAATGCGATTTGATCCTCGATAGTCAGTTTGCCGTCGTACTCTGATGAGGATCATGGAAGGTCGAAACGCGTCAGTGCGTTGCAGCTGGTGGTAGTTTTGTTATGTTGTTCGACGACTGGTTAAATACAATGGGATTGGTGTTTACTTCAAGCTCGCAAACTTGATTTAAAGAATTGTTACCACCACCCACGCAATCAATTATTGTTAAATTGTATTGCCTATATATGTATATGTGGCGAAAGCTGCAAACAGTTGATGTTCGTGACTGCATAGAAATTGTGCAGCCGACATTTCCAGTCAAGTTCAATGTATGCGAGACTGCTAGAGGTGAGAGCCGCATATCTAAATTTGATTTCCATATACATTCAATGCAGTTTGATCCTCGATAGTCAGTTTGCCGTCGTACTCTGATGTTGATCATGGAAGGTCGAAACGCGTCAGTGCGTTGCAGCTGGCGGTAGTTTTGTTATGTTGTTCGACGACTGTATTATTACAATGCGCAGCCAATTTATTTAGATAGCATTGTGCCAATGTCCATTAAAGGCTCAGCATTTTGCACAACATTTGCTTATTACTATCTAGGATCAGGATATTTTGAGAATCATCGTGTTTGTACTATACGAAGTCACCTTATTTAAGAAAGCGTTATTCCTTTATCCGGTGGAGGCTCGGCATTTTGCGGAAGATTGTTCAATTACCATCCTGGAGCTGTTTATTTTGAGAGCCACAGTGTTTTCACTATGCGCAGCCACGTTACTTAAGAAAACCTTGTGTATCTATCCGGTATACTAGGCTTTTTGAAGATCACTTTTATATTGCTATCTAGAAGCTCATTATTTCATGAACCACAGTGCTTAATTTATGCGCAGCCACGATAGTTATGAAAGCATTGTGCCTTTATCCAATATGGTCCTGTCATTTTCTAGAGCAATTCGTTTTGACAATCTGGGAGCTCGTTATTTATAGTAACACCGAGATTGTTCGACGCGTAGCCACATTATTTGACCACGCAGTGGTCCTTTATCATTTAGGAGCTCGATATTTTCAGACGATTGTGTTATTAACATCAAGTGACTCCTTATTTTGTGAACCACGCTGTCTATAATACGCCTACCCACATTATTTGAGAAAGCATTTCGCCTCTATCTGGTAGAGGCTCGATAATTTGCAGAGAAATGTGTTATTACCATCTTGGAGCTCGTGATTTGGAGAACCACAGTATTTTGTACTACGCGCATTCACGTTATTTAAACAGAAATTCTGCTTTTTATTATAATCAAGGTTGCGGTCTTGATATAAACACCTGACCCATTAATTACGTACATATGTCAGTATAAACTAAGAATTGTATAGTGTAGAAAAGGCAATTCATCCAGTAGACCGGTTTCGTCCTCATTGGAAACTCATCATACACTGGCCAGAATTTGCCGCGGACAGGACTCGGAACCTCGGGCACGTCTGCTTCGGAATCTGGTGCTCTAACCACTGAGCCATCCTGCCGCACCCAGATTTCGAAGCAGACGTGCTACAGGTTCGAGTCCTGTCCGCGGCAATTTCTGGCCAGTACATGATGAGTTCCCAATAAGGACGAACCCTGTCTACTGGATGAATTGCCTTTTCTACACTATAAAATTCTTAGTTTATACTGACATATGTAAGTAATTAATGGGTCAGGTTTTTATATCAAGACCGCAACCTTGATTATAATAATTTTTATCACCACCCGCGCAACCAATGTTCGTTTAATTCTGCTTTTTTCGATGGTCTCAGCATATTGCAGACCATTTGGTTATCACCATCTATTAGCTCTCAATTTTGAGAAAACCCGTGATTTACCAATGCACAGCAACCTTATTTATGAAAGCAGTATTTATTTATCCGGAAGAGGTTCTGCATGTTGCGGACCATTCGTTTAAAAACATTAACGATGTCTTTAAGATGAGTTAAACCGAAAGCATGCTATGCGCAGACTTATTATTTTTAATCAGTTTACCTTTCGAGGACGATTTGCTTATTACCAACTAGGAGCGCGTTATTAAACGAACCCTCGTGTTTCATATATGCGCAGCCGCATTATTTAAGAATGCAGTGTGCCTTTATTCGTTAGAGGCTCGGCATTTTTCAGGCGATTTGGTTATTACCCTAAAGAGATCGTTATTTTGAGAGCCAAAATGTTTCAACTGTGCACAGCCACATTATTTAAGAAACCAGTACGTTTTTATCCGGTACACGCTCGGCATTTTTAAAATGATTTTTGTTATTACCAATAAGAAGCTCGTTATTTTCCGAACCACCATGTTTCTGTTTTGCACAGCCACATTATTTAAGAAAGAATTGCGACTTTATCCAACACAGGTTCTGCATTTTGCAGAATTTTTAGTGATTAGATTCTAGATGTTCGTTATTTCGAGTAGCAACGAGTTTTTTTCTATGCGCAGCCACATTATTTATTAAAGCAGTACGACTTCCTCCCTTATAGGCCCGGCATTTTGCAGATGATTTTGAAGTTATTGTCTACAAGCTCGTTATTTTGTGAACTACCGTATTTTATATAAACGCAGCTACAATAGTTAAGAAAAAATTGTGCCTTTGTTCGCTACAGGCTCCATGTTTTGCAGACCGTTTAGTTATTTTCAACCGAGAGCTCGTTATTTTAAGTAACATCGAGTTTTTACTATGCGCAGCCAAATTATTTAAGAAATTCTTGTAATATTAACCGGTAGAGGCTTAGAATTTTGCAGACGATCGCGTTAATATCATTTAGGACCTCCATATGTAGAGAACCACCATGTTTTACTGAGCGCGACCATTTTATTTGAGGTAGCATTGTGCATTTAGCCAGTATTTACTCGAAATTTTGAAGGCCATTTGAATATTAGCATCTAGAACCTTGTTATTTTGTGAACCACCCTGTTTGATCTATGCGCAGCCACGTTATTTAATAAAAATATTTTGCCTTTATCTGACATTGACTCGGTATTTTGCAGAAATTTTGTTTTTTACCATCAATGATCTCGTTATTTCGTGAAACACAGTGTTTTGCTCTATGCGCAGCCACGTTATTTAAGTAAACACTATGTCTTTATCGGTTAAAGGCTCAGAATTTGCAGATGATTTTTTAATAACTATCTAAAAGCTCTTTATATAATTAAACGAATAATGGTTGCGCGGGTGGTGATAACAAGTATTATAATCAAGGTTGCGGTCTTCATGTAAACACCTGACCCATTAATTACTTACATATGTCAGTATAAACTAAGAATTGTATAGTGTAGAAAAGGCAAATTCTGGCCAGTACATGATGAGTTCCCAATAAGGACGAAACCGGTCTACTGGATGAATTGTCTTTTCTACACCATGCAATTCTTAGTTTATATTGGCATATGTAAGTAATTAATGGGTCAGGTGTTTATATCAAGACCGCAACCTGTTGATCGACTAATAGCTCGTTACTTTTTAGTACCACCCCGTTTGTGTTTCGCGTAGCCAGGTTATTTAAGTAAACACTTTGTCTATAATCAGTACAGACTCGGAATTTTGACGACCATTTGATCATTACCAACTTCGAGATTCGTTATTGTACTATACGCGGCCAAGTTAATAAAGAAACCATGTTGCCTCTATCGGGTATAGGCTGGGCATTTTCCACAACATTCGGTTATTACAGTTTAGGAAACCGTAATTTTGCAACCCACCGCGTTCGTACAAGCCGCAGCCACGTTAATTAAGAAAGCGGTGTACCTTAATTAGACATAGACTCCTGTTTTGAAGACCATTTGATTGTTTCCATCTAATAGCTAGTTTTTCTAGAAGCACCGTGATTGTACTATACTCAGCCGCATTATTAAAGAAAGCACTGTACCTAGTGCACACGATTGTGTTGCTACCAACTAGGTGCTCGTTATTTTGAGAACCACCGTGTTTTGTCTATGCACGGCCACGTTATTTACGAAAACATTTTACCTTTATTCGGTACAGGCTCAGTGTTTTGCACAACATACGGTTATTACAGTCTGAAAACTCGTAATTATGAGAACCATCGTGTTTGTACAAGGCGCAGTCACGTTAATTATAACTGGTCTGGAGTTTCTCATAGACACAGGTGCAGAAGTAAGCATAGTTAGGTCAGATGTGGTGGAAGCAGATTGCCCCACATTTGATTATCAACTATGGGCCGCCAATGGTAGTCCGATAGGAGTTATGGGGATGAAAGAACTGTCGGTAACATTGGGACAGAAATCTTCCTTTAAGTGGAATTTTCTGGTAGCCGATGTCAAGGACCATATCATTGGGATGGATTTCTTGACTCATTTCAATCTGACACTAGATCCCAAAACTAGGACCATCGGAGAAGGCGTGGGGGTGTTAACACACACTGAGTCTGATACTTCAGCGGTTAGATCAGTTCGTTTACCCCGTCCCATAGTCGCAAGTGACTTTGCCGATATCATCGAGAAACACCTTGCAGTGTTTCAACCTTTTAGTGCCAAACGAAATGGATTGAAGACAGGAGTAGAGCACCAAATAGATTTGGTGGCTCCGTTGCCTTGTTCACCCAAGGCCCAACCGTTGGCACAACACAAGCAACAAATTTCTGTAGCTGAATTTCACCAATTGCGCAAAGAGGGAATTTGTAGGAGGTCAAATTCCAATTTTGCTTCCCCAATAGTGGTGGTTCCCAAACCTGAACCGGGACAATGGATGGTTTGTGGGAATTATCGTCTATTAAACTCAGTGAATAAGGGTGATTCTTATCCTCTCCCTAACCAGAGTACTCTGCTCCGAGACATAATGGGATATGAGGTTTATTCAACTTTAGATCTCCAGAAAGCGTACTATCAGATACCGATGGAGGAAAGTTCTATACCACTCACCGCAGTCAGATTTCCAGGAGGGGGATCGCATGAATTTCTTCGAATGCCTTTTGGGTTGAAAAATGCCAGTCAGACATTCCAGCGTTTGGCTGAAGAAGTCCTACAGAATTGTCCATTTGCGAGGGTGTACATAGACGACATAATTATTTTCAGTCGATCGCGTGATGAACATCGTAAGCATTTGGAAACGGTTTTGACCAGGCTGGAACAATATGGATTAGTGGTCAAACACAATAAGAGCAAAATTGGATGCTCTTCGGTTAAATATCTTGGACATATACTTTCCAAAGACGGAATTAAACATTTGGAAGATAAAATCCAAGCCATCAAGGACGTAACGGAGCATATATTTTAGTTCTCCGCAACAAACAGTATTTAACTGTTATATATTGTATTGAATGATGTCATGCTTACTGCGAAATGTGATAACTGATATCGAGCAAGGCCAGAGTGAATGAATTTACTGGAGTAACAGGTGTTCAGAAATTGTTATAATTCTCAATTTAGGTAAACTATAGCATAAATTGATATCCATCATGTTGGTACTATGTACCGACTCGGAAACCATAATATTAGTACCATGTACCTTTTCGGTACAATAATGTTGGTATCGGTTACTAACACAATAGCCATAATGTCCGTATCCTTTACAGACTCGGTATATATATTACATAGTGTGAGTTAGCGTTGAAATCGCATTGTCGTAGACTATATGATGTTAGCTTCACTATTGCAGGTTCACACATTCGTCTAGGAGATTGTACCGTCCTACTATCCCACATTCTTGACCAAAATATATAGTGGTTAAAGGACGTAATACCGGCTCCTACTGATGATTCGCCAGTAAGCACGAAACGAATGTGCATGAGATTATACTTTCCGTTCATGGTGCCTTTGGTTTATCCTTCTGGTCACAATTGAACTAATTTGTTACTAGGTTCGCAACACCTAATACATACTTGCATATATATATATATATATATATATATATATATATATATATATATATATATATATATATATATATATATATATATATATATATATATATATATATATATATGTATATATATACATATATACATATGTATATATATATATATATATATATATATATATATATATATATATTAGTTCTCCGCAACAAGCAGTATTTAAATGTACATATAGGCATTGTCGAGATGCTCGAAGTTAATGGTAAAAATTATTTGCTAACGATGGTTGATCTTTTCAGTCGGCAATTTGAAGTGGCGATTTTGAAGGATATGACAGCGCAAGAAGTCACGTTCCTACATAATTTTTGCTTCGCATTATTTTGTACCGCTAAGGGTCACTAGTGATCGCGATGGTCAATTCATTTTAGAGAATTTTATAAGATCTCTCAATGTCATGGAAATAAATGTATGGCATATTAGCGCGTACAATATGCGTACAAAAGGGGTGGTAGAAAGGTTGCACCGTGAATTGAAAGCTGCATTGTTGATGTGTACTAGTGGAACGAGCTTGGTACACGATCTTTCAATATTATTGCTCGCCATGCGCAAAAGATATAGGAAGCAGTTAGGAACTTCAATAGCAGAATTGGTATATGAAGAACGATGAAGGCTGCCCGGAGATCTTCTATTAGGCACTCCAAAAAATCTTGACTGAACTTCTAGTTACATAGATTGGTTTGTTAGAGCACCTTAAGACAAGATGTGTCGTTTAGCTCCGACCAAGACTGTAAAAGTGAAAACTAAGTGCTATGTGTTCGCCGATTCAAGATCGGCATCGCATGTTTATGTAGCTAATGAAAATAGGGAGAACTGTCTGACACCATTTTACAAAAGACTGTATAAAGTCAATAGGATCACAGAACAAAATGTCATCATAGAAGTAAACGGCATGGAGGATTATATGACTGGATCGTTGCATTCCCCAGTTTATCTGGATTGATGACGAGACCGAAGGACTAGATGAGTTAAAGGACCATCGTTATACAGATGGGTTTGATGTATGAAATCCAACCTCGCAGATATCAACGGAAAACCAGCAGCTTTAAGAAGACTCATTTTCTACGGCATCAAAATCATTCTCAAACGAGCTACAAGACCACAACGTCAGACGAACCAGCAGTACAAGAAACAAAGGAACCATTTGCAATGTCGGCGTCAGTGGCACCAGTATGCACATCTCGTTCCAGAAGAGTTCAAGGTCAGCCGAAGAACAAGGATTACATTCATTACTAGACGCCTTTTTTGGACGGTGGTGTATTTAGAGGAAGATATTTCCTCCGACAAAAATAAAGTAACAATTATTGATAAATTTAAACCACCATGGCAAATAGGAACGAATATTTTTAAAGAAGGAAATATTCGTTTAATTTCTAGAACATACTTTGTTTAAATCCTTTGTAGTTTATATACTTTAGAATTGTGCGTAATTCAAGTTTTCTGTACTGTGCCTGTCTAGCGTGATTTCTCCGTTCCGTTTTAATTTGTGCATATTAGGATCTTACAGGAACAGGTAATTTAATAATTCTATTTTTCACGTCTAGTCTCTTTCTATGTGAAATATTCGGGTGCAGTGTTGCGTAAGAAGCACAAAGCCCTTCGTCTATTACTTGATTAATTAATTATGTATTTATGTGTGATTAACATGTAGGCTAATCTTAAATTTGAGGATAGCATAGTACAGGGAGTTGTAGGCACTAACTTGATAGATATGGCAAAAAAACTATCTTATCAGACTCCTATAGACACACTAAGACTGAATCTGACTTGGTGTCCACGGGACTCTCTTCAGCGAATAGGCCTGGAGCCTCTACACCTCAAAACAGCGTTTACAATGTGCGGCGGAAAGATGAGTCAGGTACAATTAACTCAGTAATTCTTGTTGTGAGATCAACTCTACGCAGCATATATGATGCTCATTAGCCATTCAAGTCAAGTATAATTTACACGTGGCTTCCAACTGATTGGTTATGGCGTAACAGCATATATATATAATGTGCGACGGAAATACTAGTTTATTACATTTAACTCTGCAATTATTTTTGTGATTTTATTTCTAATTGCGCAATACCAAATGCTCAATAGAGTATAAATTAGTTCTCCGCCACAAACAGTATCTAGTAATCAATTTTGGTTCTTTCAGTTTTGAATTTTAACTTTAATTATCGTGATATTGCAGCAGTACAGTTATACCTCACACTTTCGATACTTTCACTCTCCCATCCTATTAACTTTCTGCACACTAGATGAGATTATGTGGGCGCTGAGGTGAGACTTCTGCAATTGTACTGAGGCAAAGAAGGGTTGGTCTGCTTTATTTGTGGTATATATATATATATATATATATATATATATATATATATATATATATATTTATATATAAGTGGAAAGCAAAAGTAAAGATAGAAATATGTGAACAAAGCAGTGGTTTCTATTTTTCTACTCGCTTTGTTCATATATATATATATATATATATATATATATATATATATATATATATATATATATATATATATATATATATATATATATATATATATATATATATATATATATAAATATACTATATATAATTGTTGGTGGAGTGTTTTCATATTACTCCATGCATATGTAATAGAGTTCAGTTACTGAGAGCAATTCTTTGTTAAAAATTATTAGTGATCCAACAGATAGAAATATATAAATAGAACTGTTTCGAAACGAGGTTACCCCATTTGCTTACATCTTCTTTTTGAGTACTTTACTATGTATGTGTGATTAGAGGCCTGATGATGATTCCGACAAGGAATAATCGAAACGTCGCCAGTAAGCGAAGATTAGATCATACCTCAATTCCAGTGGTTAGTTTGAACGATGTTGAAGCCATCGGAAGAAAAGGAGGAATCCGCACCCAGCCAAAAACAAAACAAAATCGTTGCTAACTTGGAAATGGGAATCAATCGGATCTTTGCGAAACTGATAGTGAAAAACAACAACCCGCGCAAGCAAATCGCGGAGATTCAACAAATGAAGCTCACACTACACAATCAGTCAAGTAATATCTAGCAGACAAATATGTAGCCACGGTCGTCACACTTATGAAGCAGTACAAAATGAGGAAAATGCAGATTATTAAACAAGTGGAAAATAAATAAATAAATAAATAAATGTTTAAATTTAATAATATACCAAAATGTTTTATATTTAAACTTTCTTTCGTGTTGGATAAAGTAAGAAATATTCTTAAGCGTGAGCTTTGTTTGCAGTTAATAATAAAATCGATTAATAAACTAAATAATCGTAAATCTGAACTGATTAGAGAAAAGACGCAAATAATTACACATGGTGGACTTTAAATATATTGAAGAGTTTACAGACAATGCGAGGGATAAATAAATTAAAGAAGTTAGGCAGAGACTTGAAAAGAAACTAGATAAACTGGGAATTCATTGCCTTTTAAGAAATCAGCAAATTGATTCAGTCATGTCTAAACGTTTGGCTAATTTATCGTCAATGTATCTCAACGAAAACCAGAAACATATTCGTAATCTTGGATTAAACACAGCAATCCCTTTTGACTACATACCTAAGAATGAGATAATTAAAGAAACAATGAAGAGTGCCAAGTTCCTCCCATACAAAGATAAATCTAGGTTGGAATTGGATATGGCCAAAGTGGTGTGAGAGCATAAACAGGAAAGAATCAAGTCGATTTTAAATGCTTAAAAGCTGAATTATTATCCAACAATGTAATATGCCTTAAGGCGGATAAAGGTGGCGCAACAGTTTTAATGAACCAGTCAGATTATGAGGTTAAAGTGTATGAGCAATTAAATAATGTCGAATTTAATAATATTTTAAATAACGACCCAATGGATAAGTTTCAAGGAGAGGTTAAGACTATTATCAATAGAATGATTGAGTCGGATGAATTAGATTCAGGACTTCATTAATTCAGGAATTCATTAATACAACGTGATGCAGTCCCTCCGAGAGCTGATGGTTTATTTCTCTCTTAAATTCCAGTTGAATGGTTATCTCGGTACAGCCTATATAATGTACGGCACAAATACTAGTCAGAATAAGAAATTCAACAATTTCTGCATTAAAGTTCTCCCTGGACATCCTATAGGATACACAGTGTACATTCTAGTCTAGTACAATTTGCTAGTGACTTCCAGTTGAGTGGCTACCTCAGAACAGCATATATAATATGCGGCGAAAATACCAGTCAAGTACAATTAACTCAACAATTCTTGTTGTGATGTTATCTCTAGTCAGCGTGTAGGATAAGCAGTGGAGTTTCTAGACAAATACATTTTACTCGTGAATTAAAGTTGTGAGATTTCCTCGCGACAACATGTAGGATAAGCAGTGGAGATTCCAATCAAGCATAATTTACTCGCGGATTCTAGTTTTGATGTTGCTTCTATTGGATAAGCAGTGGATATTCTTGTCAAAATCGATTTACGCAGGATTTCTATTTGTCGAGTTCACTTTAGACAACCTATATTTTATGCAGTGGAGATTCTAGGCATGTACATTTTTGCTCGTGAATTCCAGTTTCGATGTTACCTAGGGTCAGCATGTTGAAAGTGTAGCGTGATTTCTAGTCAAGTACAATTTATTGGAGTTTTCTATTTATGAGATTAGCCCTAGCCAGCACATGGGATGTGCAGTAGAGGTTCTAGACAAGCATAATTTACTCGTGGCTTCTATTTATGAGATTACATCGAGACAGCATATCGGATGTACAGCGTAAATTCCAGACAAATACAACTTATTTGAGATTCTATTTGCGAGATTACTTCTAGATAGCATTTCGAATTTGCAGTGGAGAACTAATCACTTCCAATTTACTCGTGACTTCTAGTTGTATGATTACCTCAAGACAGCATATAGGACGTACAGTGGAGATTCTAGACAAGTTCAATCTACACGTGAACTCTAGTTGTAATGTTACCATGGAACATCATTAAGGAAGAGCAACGGAATTTCTAGTCAGGTTCAATTTAAACGTGTCTTCTATTTGATTACAACCTGTGGACAGTATAAAATATGGGCAGGAGACTCGTGGCTTATAGTTGAGAGGTTAACTCTTGAGAGCGTATAAGATGAGCAGCGGTAAATTTATTCAAGTACAATTTACTCGTGACTTCCAGTTGTCAGGTAACCGCGGCACAGCATATGAAATGTGCTTCGGATAAACTAGTCAAATACAATTTACTATGGATATCTTGTTGTGAGGATATCCCTGGACAGCATTTAAGATGTTCAAAGGAGATTCTAGTCACGTACAATTTATTCGTGACTTCTAGTTGTTAGGTTACCTCGGACAGCATGACTGATGTGCATCGGAGATTCATGTCAAGTAAAACTTATTCGCAACTTTTAGTTGTAAGATAACCTCTGGACAGCATGTAGGATGTACAGCGGAAATTCTAGTCAGGTACAATTTTCTCGGGACTTCTAGTTGTGAGATTACATCGGGATAGCAAGTAGGATGTGTGTGCTTTCTGTTAGATTTCACCTCATGGAAGCACGCAGGATGTGGAGTGTAGATTCCAGACAACAATAATTTATTCGTGGCTTCTATTTGTGAGGTTACCTCGGGAGAGCATTGACAATTTGCAGCTGAAATTCTTTTCAATTGTAATTTACTCGTGGCTTCTAGTTGGGCTTACCTCGTGGCAGCATTTTAGATGTAGAACGAAGATTACAGTCAAATTAAATATACTCGTGACTTCTATTTTTGAGGTTACCTAGGGACAGTATAGACGATATGCAGCCGAGATTCTAGAAAATTATAATAGTTGCTAGATTACTTCGGGAAGGCATATAAGATGTGCAGCGTAGATTTTAGTCAAATACGGCTTGCTCGTGACTTCTAGTAGAAGTTACCCGTTGGCAGCATTTTGGATGTGCCGCAGAGATTCCGGTCAATTAAAATTTACTCGTGCCTTCTATTTGTGAGTTTACCTCGGGACTGAATATAGGATTTGTAGTTGAGGTTCTATTCGGGTATAATTTTCACTTGTCTTCTAGATGAGATTGCCTCAGCTCACCATGTAGAATGTACGACGGAGACTAGTCAAGTACAATTTATTCGTGGCCTCTGGTTATTAGGTAACGTCATGGCACCATTAAGGTTGTGCAGCGGAGATTCTAGTCAAATAGAATTTTCTCGTGGCTTCAAGTTGTGAGATTAACTCAGGTTAAATTTAGGATGTGCATTGGAGATTCCAGTCATATAAAATTTACTCATGATTTCTAGTTTGAGTTACCTCTAGACAGCATTTAGGATGTGCAGCGGAGTAACCACGAAATGTCGGAACAGCTTAGTACTTGAAGCTGATAGTGGTCGTCATTTGACTGATTAAATAAAACTTGATTAATTTATTTAAATTCAGCAGGCAGTTTCGGCGTATTCGGTGATTCGTAAACTGAACTGATGCAGCGAAAGCTTAACCAGATCATATTAAGGATTGATTTTAAATTCTGCAGATGACAATCCAATACAGTAAACTTCATGTGGGACAACCAGATGTGAGATTCTTATCTCCAATTTAATGTAACTATGATACGTTTTATGTTTCTTTTATACGCAATGACTTTGCCTGTTTTCACTATTAATAACCATGGATATGCAAATTACGTCAGTTTATGCGACTATTGGTGAGACTACAACATGCTAATATAGTATTACCTGTTGCATTATTCAAGCGCGCACACATCATATAAATAATTTTTGCTACCACCAACGATATTAACAATTACATAATTCAATAATTTGTTTTCGCGCGACGAAGGTGAAAAAATTTTACCTTAGAATGCATAAAAATTTTGTAGCGAAAATTACACTGATTTGCATCATATGCGTGGCTAACGTAGGTGAGAGTTGCATTTTTGATTTCCATATTTTATATACCAATTGAAATGCGATCTCCGATATAAAAAGTGCAGTTGTACCCTAATGATAACCAAAAAATCTCGAAACGATTTTTGCGTGCGACTGACAGTTAATTTTTGTTTTATAAACGCTTAAATTGTATAGCATTGTTCCTTATCTCAGTCAGAAAATTTGTTTTGAATAAATGTTACCACCAAACCCACAGTCAATATGCTTATTTCTTTAACTCAAGTTTGCGTGCTTGAAGTAAACACCAATCCCATTGTATTCAACCAGTTATAATATGAACAGCATGGAAATTTCGCAGACTTGTTTCAGCCAAGTAAAATTAATCTGTGACTACTCAAAGCGAAAGTCACCCTTCTGTTTACTGCGCCTCAAATAAAAATTTCGTTTTGATCCCCGTTACACAGTTTGTCGTCTTGTTCCAATGATGTCCATATAAGGTGGAAACAATTTAGTATTTACGAATGACAGTTATTTTGCGTTTTTTCTGAAACTATTTAAATTAGATGAAATTTCTCTTTAACTCGTTTGTGCAAATTCGTCCTAAGTTACATAGCACGACTTGAGAGTTGAAATCGACAACAAAATTGAACGAGATATCCGAATTTATTTTCAACAGAGACTCTTATCCCATTAGACCGGATTGTCTTTGTAATAACGCAACAGGTAAGGATGGCCAGGACCCAGCAGTCAGCAAGTAAAAAATGTCTTTGACTAAGAACCAGTCGCCCAATTTATTGAACCTCGTGAAGCAGTATCAAAAGAAATTTTAAATTTTTCTTACAAAGGTCTTATTAGGCATCATTAGGAAAAACAGTTTACAATGAAAAAAAGTTGCAATTTCAGTCACATTTTTATTTACATGTTCAAATTAATAGCACTACCAAATAAAATTAATAAACACACATTTTTATGGCGTAACCAAGCGTAATCCACAAAGAAAAATGACAAACCATTATATATTCGCTTGAATATAGCACGGAATCAGCTAAAAGGGGAAACTACATCTAATTTTTACTCTAACAAAATATGCTACTATAAGCAGCTAGCGCAGATGACGTACAATTTAATACTTTAAGCAATGCTAAATTATATTGCTAAATTATAGTTAATTTTAATTTTTGACAAGAAAAAAAACAGCATAAGATAGAATACGAAAGAAATAATATTTACATTTGCAAAATTCACTTGTTAAAGATTATTATTCTCAAAAGAAAAAATTATTAACCGGCCAGATGTAATTGTTCCCTGTCTGCCTACATAATAGACATTAAGTTGTGTAAAAATCTGAAGCTAATCCAACATCGTATATTAATGATTTTGGTCATTAATTATATCTAACTTTAAGAAAAAATTTGTAAAATATTCGGCATTTATACTTGACCGTAGTCGTAAATTAAGAAATACATTTTACAGCTAGAGTATGGCTAGCATAAATAATATAAATAGATATTCAGTGAGTACAATTTTTGACATTGTAAACAAAATAGTTCTAAAACTAAATTTATGAATATGTTCCTGCATTGTTTTTGCACAAAATCTGTCGGTCATTCTTTGAAGATATGACATTTGTGTAAAACGAATACACATGCACTCTGGCAGAAACCAGAGAAAATAATTTAATCTCTGGATCTGTAATCGTTGTCTGAAATGAATGAGTTTCGCTGCCTATCCTGATAATAATCGTCCAATAAAGAGCCTCGAGGAGACATATCCTGATATTTAGACTCACCGTTCGGCTCAGAACTATCAACTGGTGGTATTTCAGAGCCCTGTGTGTGTGGCTGAATTGGCCGAACTGAGTTTTGTATTTTCATCTCATTCTCATTTTGTTCACTATCACCAATGGGAGTGCGCACCTGCAGTGGGGCATATCCGTAAGCCTCAGAGTCGGTTGGAAAACTTCTTTTTGCAAGTATCATTTCTTTGAGACGACTGTCTTCCAGCCTCATTATCTTACCACGACAAGCCTTGCTGTACGACATTTGACCAAACACATAGCTGAAGATTACAATGGAAGTATACATGGGTATCCGTATGTATCGCGAGGAATTCATCCAAGTCTGCATTCTTGGCATTTTGGTACCTAATAGCAATGCTCCACACAACGGTAAACACCGCCGCCAAAAAGCCTCTGAAAAGCATTCTTTAAGCGTTTCAATGTCACTCATCGACAAATCCGATTTGTTGGCGACATATGGAGACTGACGCCGGTTGGTAGGCGACTCCATAGTCTTAGCAGAAAATGGAACGAAAAATCCAACAATGATATATATTCAAGTATGTATTAGGTGTTACGAACCTAGTAACAAATTAGTTCAGTTGTGACCAGAAAAATAAACCAAAGGCAGCATAAACGGAAAGTATAATCTCATGCACATTCGTTTCGTGCTTACTGGCGACTCATCAGTAGGAGCCGGTATTACGCCCTTTAACCATTATATATTTGGATGAAGTATCTGGGATATTAGGACGGTACAATCTCCTAGACGAATGTGTAAGCCTGCAATAGTGAAGCTAACATCATATAGTCTACGACAATGCGTCTGTAAAGGATACTAACCCTATGGCTATTGTGTTAGCAACAGATACCAACATTATTATGGTACTAACAATATGGTTTCCGAGTCGGTACATGGTACCAACATGATGGATATCAATTTATGCTATAGTTCACCGATATTGAGAATTACAACAATTTCTGAGCACCTGTTATTCCAGTAAATCCATAATGATATATATTTAAAAATTGTTTTCTAAAGGAGAAATACTTGCAAAAAAGCAAAATTGTGTACAATAAGCTAAGTAATCTTTAAATTCGTATAAATGACGAGCAATTATAATTTAAAATTTAGCTCTATATTTAGTCTGTAGATATTTTCATTAATAAAAATTCACAAAATCACAAAGACTGTCAATTGCGGAATCAGCAGAAAATAATTTTTCTTTTACCACTAAGACCGTTACTTGTGATGAGTATATCATTCCCTTCTGCAAAAAAGCAATCGGAATTCTTGAACGCAATAGTAGTTTTTTAGACTTCAATGATGCATTTGACTAGGTGGATGCGATGTTTCTTGAATGAAAATTGTTTTTGCGAACCTGGATTAATTGAAATTACCTGACCTGCGTTTTGACTAACGCAGCTTTAATTGGTCCAGTAATATTCTTTCTGTAAAATATTTTGGCTTCCCTTATCGGTAGCCTTCTTCAATTGGTTCATCCTCACAAGTTTAACAAGTTTCATACCGATAAGGATAGCCGAAATATTTTGCAGAAAAAAACTACTGGAACAATAAAAGCTGCGCTAGTCAAAACGCAGATCAGGTAAGTTCTATGCAATATTTTGATTAAAGTTTTGAGTCCACCAAATTTGTAGATACACGCGCTTTCTAAACAACGTCTGGTCACGTTAAAGTTTACAAAGAATTGAAACACAACTTCACCACTAGCGGCAGTGCTCGTCAAGGCGGCCCGTTTCACCATTTTTGTAATAGATGCTATTATGAACAACACTTCCACACGTTAAGGGTACAGATGTCGAAGTTTCTCCTGGCGGCAGATTAGTCGATCTTGACTATGCAGACGATAACGTACTTTTATTCTAGTCTAGATTATGCTGAGGCTACTTCGAACAGCTCAGCAATCCATGTTCCGCCTTTTTGGATGAAATTCGCATCCTCTAAATTTTAAGATACTTTTACAGAATCAACTACCACTCATTTCAACTCTGCGACTACAGAGTGAAAACCTGAAAATAATTGAAAGGTTTACAAATATTGGTAGATCTAACACTAATTCAGGCCGAGGTGAGTATGAGAATCGTAATGGCCCGGATAATTTTCTATAACGTTTGCCATTTATGGAGAAAGGCGATTATTTCGCTCAACCTTAAAGGTAGTGTTTAGGACCCATTTGTCTATTAGGATTGGGTCAGCGCGTGCATCACAGTTCTTAGTTGGCAACCATGCGTGATATGGCGTCCTGCTGGTCTCAATGGCGATCTTGTTGTGGATTTCTAGTAGAATCTTTACTAAGTTATATGGCAGTAAAACATTTGTTACTAATAGCTTTGGTATTGCTGTGCATGATGATGATGATGATTAAATTAACAAGAATAAGCAATGCTAATCAAAACAATTACATTAGTATTACATCAGAATGCTTCATTGTAGCAAAATGAGCAAGTAATTCAGCATCATAATAAAATTAAGTTTAATAAGGAGAAACCTTAAATAAAAAATAAAATAATATACAGTTTAAGACTATAGATTGAGTAGTAAGCCCTAACTAGTCACGTTAACAGAACCGAGATCACCGAGAGCTCCCATGCATTACATACAAAGAGAAGGAAGCTACTCTCTCTCTATGGAAAAAGAATCCTATTGTTGTTTGATGATTAATGTATCTAAATTAATTTCTTAACTACACCGGTGGCGCTTACAATATAGACGGACGAATAATCAATTTAAATTAATTAATAGACATACTACAAAGCCCAAAAGTACATATAAAACGCATTACTATATATATATATATATATATATATATATATATATATATATATATATATATATATATATATGGTCACGAATCACAAAACTCCACAACAATGTACTAAGTCCAAACACCCACTAGACCAGCCTCAACAAAGATTCGATCAGATTGGCAAAAAATTGACAAAACGGCACCACAGCCATTATTACCAACGACAGAAATTTCACACCACTATAAGCATTTAACATTGCAATCCGCACACCCTGCGCTGTTACCAAGGTGACAGAACAAAACTGAGGCACAATGCGACCCGAATGACGACTATGGAAGAAAAGGCATTCTTACACGCACAAGCCAACAAAGCGAAAAATTGGTTAACTCTCAGTTCATCAATAAACGAATGACTAGATCTCAGACATCACTGCAATACAAATAGAATGATATCTACACCCTCCACCCCACACACACACATACGCATATACATTTACTAAACAATCAGAAATATAGGTAAAACAGAAAATAAGACAAGTTGCCACACAAATAATTAAATGAAAACTCATTATATATATATAAGGAATATAAGCCATTTCCATTCCGTCACAATCTATTTAACACTAAATGTTACGGCATAATTGAATCCAACTCGAGACTTCACATAAAACGAGCTGATGGTCGAGCCTCATTAGACCCGGCAACGTTCTTGCTACCACTCCCAGACTGACTAGCTTATACCCGCCGGTCGTTGGTATCTGCATATCATCATAATCATCATCATCACCATCATGTACAACCATACAAAAGAAAAAATTGACTAATGCTTCACTACCATATAGCTATAAGAAGCGAACATTGTAATTCCTATTGTTCATGGTTAAATGTGGTCTGTAAAACAACACTAGGTCGCCAATTTCTAGTGAGGATGGTTTGTGTTCGGAGTTTTTCTTCTCCTAGATAGTATCAACATACGCACCAACCGATTGCAAAAAAAAGACTTATTCCTAATTGCAATCTCCAATAAAAAGAGAAATTAGCTCATACATAGCTTCGGTTATGGTTATCATGAATGCCAAGTTGAGCGCCATAGCGACACCGAATGTCATTCAAGTGGCAGATACACTCTAAACGCAATGGGCAAGAGTAACGGTGAACGTCCGATGAACAGCTGCATGGAGTATAGAATATACTTCGATAGCATAAGCATCAGACGTAGTGCAAGGAGTTAAACCACATGGCGACACCCAGTCTCCGAACATTTGTGTACTCAAATACAGCATATACCAACTAGTAATAGACAGTGTGGCGGCATCCACGACTGTCTTCCGTTTTGGAATATGTATTTCAACTCGGAAATTACATTTGTCTTTTGTAGATTTGCACTTACATATTTTTCCAATCATTGATTGCACGGGTGGTGATAAAAATTCTGTAAATCAAGTTGGCCAGCCTGATTTAATGTATAGTTTCTTACATGTAAGAAATAAAGTATTCCTTCCCAAAGTATTTTTTTCAAATATGAACGAAACCTAGAAATACTACAATAATAAGGCGAAATATGGTTAATAAATAGCAATAAAAAAACTACATGAGCACCAAGAAATACATTCAAATAATAAATTATTTAAATATTTTTAACTGACAATGTGTAACATCGTGTGTAGATCATCTATTGTAGAACCTTGACATTTTGCTTTGACAGACGATTTTATTTTTTAATTTCTTTTTAGATTCACTCGTGTTTAGTACCAAAGCGAATTTTCAAATATTTGTAAAATTTATTTCCTGAAGAAATTACGTGTTACAAACAGCATCTACTTCTCCAATCCTTGCCAACAATCTGAAGACTGCAGATAATTTTTTCAGTGTTGTATCTAGAAATGGGAATTTGAGTAACCATTTTATTCGGTTATTCCAGACTTCAAAAGACTGGATAGGATATTGCTATGTACGAAATCTGTCATTATTTAAAATATGATCATATTAACATATTATCATCAGAGTATGATGATGATCATGGAAGGTCGAAACGCGTCAGTGCGTTGCGGCTGGCGGTAGTTTTGTTATATTGTTCGACGACTGGTTAAATACAGTGGGATTGGTGTTTACTTCAAGCTCGCAAACTTGATTTAAATAATTGTTACCACCACCCGCGCAATCAATTTGTTAAATTGTATTGCTATATATGAATATGTGGCGAAAGCTGCAAACTGTTAATGTTCGTGACTGCATAGAAATTGTGTAGCCGACATTTCCAGTCAAGTTCAATGTATAGGAGACTGCTAGAGGTTGGAGCCGCATATCTTAATTTGATTTCCATATACATTCAATGCGGTTTGATCCTCGATAGTCAGTTTGCCGTCGTACTCTGATGATGATCATGGAAGGTCGAAACGCGTCAGTGCGTTGCGGCTGGCGGTAGTTTTGTTATGTTGTTCGACGACTGGTTAAATACAATGGGTTGGTGTTTACTTCAAGCTCGCAAACTTGATTTAAAGATTTTACCACCACCCGCGCAATCAATTTATTGTTAAATTGTATTGCCTATATATGAATATGTGGCGAAAGCTGCAAACAGTTAATGTTCGTGACTGCATAGAAATTGTGTAGCCGACATTTCCAGTCAAGTTCAATGTATGCGAGACTGCTAGATGTGAGAGCCGCATATCAGTTTGCCGTCGTAGTCTGATGTTGATCATGGAAGGTCGAAACGCGTCAGTGCGTTGCTGCTGGCAGTAGTTTTGTTATGTTTTTCGACGACTGGTTAAATACAGTGGGATTGGTGTTTACTTCAAGCTCGCAAACTTGATTTAAATAAAAGAATAGGATGTCTGGCCAGAATTCAAACATCCCACCGTAGTCGTTAGTTTCACCTACTCCCCCCCCCGTATAAGCGGTCCACTATTGTTGCTTTCCAAGATTACTCGACTGCTTTAGATTCTGACTTTCTTTCATGGTCAGCTATGCCAAATGCTGGCGCCCACGCCTGATTTATCGACTGCTCTAATTGTTATAAAGACGCATCGACACGTATTTGCACTAGTAAATTACTTTCTGAACCTTTTGCCGTTCGACAAGAATGCAGCATTGCTCCCACTTTTTTTTAATTTTATTGGCGATGGAATCTTCCGCAATGCTGTTCTGAGGATAGAAAATAAAGACGAGCTTTATTCATTAATTGTGCTCACGAAGGGCCCACTGGTTACTGTCTGAAGTCAATCGCTTAAAAAACAATCATTTCGGACAATCTCGATCAGAAACGGGATAGGTGCTAAATAGCGCCCTACTGCCAATCGTCAAGGATTTAGTTTACGAAGGATATCCGTTGACTAGAATTCAAGGCGTGTTAGCTTTGTAACAGTTCTATTGGAAAATTATACAGGCATCCTTGGCATTGCCCGTCTACTTCAATGAGTACCAAGTCCAAGGCCTGCAAGTTAAGCATACTATCGATCTTGTTTCAGACCATGGAGAATATGGAGATGATACACTACAGCTGGTAGCGCCCGGATAGCTTTATTGATCGAAGTCGCTTACAGCTGAGCGTTAGGAAGCATTAGTCAAGGATAAACTTAACGAACCAACCAGTTGTATACGACCCTTCTGTGACTTTTCAGCACTTCGGATCTTGTTATGGAACATCTGTTATCTTACGTTCTGTTGTTAGTGTAGCGCCTTTAACATACATTTATCTATACATGATGGCAAGGTTTATTTTTATTTTATTTTCTTTGCACTATTACTAGTATCTTCTTTATCAGGCAATTTTTAATTTCTTTTACGTACCGTTTAATTTAACTTTCTACCCTATTGAAACACTTTATCCGTTTCTAATTTAATTTTGCTACCTATTAATTATTTACTCTATTAATAGTGTCATGCCCCCTCCTCACCGAAATGCCACTCGTAATTACTTCATTTAGAAAAGTAAGTGTAAAATAGGTCTGACGTGTGCAGTTAGGAAATGACAGTTATCATTTTAGTTTTACTTGTATGACCGTTACACGTGCCTGTAATTACATGTAACAGATTAGCTCTCAGTTTTAAGTAAACGCTCACGCACATACACACAAACACGCTTATCCAGTGAATAGTCAGATGTTGCCAAATCGCTGTAATTTCACTGGGATGAGTGTACACTTGCATTAACTGATTACTCCTCAATTCAAAACAAACGAGAACACATACACACAGGCATGACGTACGCTTATCTAGTGAGTTGTCATTAATTGTCATTAAATCACTGTAATCTCATTGCGAAGCATGTATACATGTAGACACATACACAAACCAATTTAACATACACTTTCCTAACATTTTTATAAAAAAACGTTATGCTTAAGAGATCTAAAATCAAGTATAAATGAGGCGGTTTAAATTAATATTTCCACTTGACATATTGATTGTCAACTAAGTGTGTGATGTGTTTGGCATTGAAAAAGACCGTAATTGGAGGCCGAAGTATCTGCAAAAATCGTGATGACAGTGGATTCAAATATTTCGGTACGCAATCTGAAAATCAGGTAAATTGAATGCACTGGTCGAGTCACTTCTAAAGCTGATTTCAAATCTGCGTGGAATCGCCAAGCTGGTAGGCTAGCTTCCTCTTGTCCGGATAACATTATTAGCAATACTGGTTATTGGTTCACGGCGCACGTCTCACTAACGAAGAGACAATTGAATGGGTGAAAATATGTGTCTGGCGGAAAACGGGGTTAAGTAGCGAGGCTTGGTTCTTAATGCCCTATTGGCATTGGCTTCCCTGAATGCGAGAGATCTAGGCCTCAATATATTATATTGTCTTAGAATAGACAAAAGTATGGGGACATGTCACTGTCTGCTCCAGTTTTGTCAGCCCCTCCAACTTTTAGGGACTACAATTTACACCAAACACTCGCATTGCGTCCGCTAGCTCCACTCAGCCAGAACCAACTTAGCCTTAACGTAGCAGCAGACCTCGCTGCGTAATAAAGATTAACTAGTCGACTACATTCACACCCGGTAGCGCCAATCCTCGCCTAATACTAGATTGGCCCAGAGGAGCGTAAACTGTCCTCTAAGAAAAGTTACAGGATTCGACTGGTCTCTGCTGCGACTTAACGTTGCAGCCCAATTTCTATGTAATTACTACTTACTTTACTGCGGCTGACTCCTTTTGGAGGATAAGCCGGCTCCATTGATTTCATGGAGTTTCTTGGGAATTTGGTACAAGTGGTGTCCCCTCACTATGTAATTGGCTCTAACTGTTTCTGCCATGTTAAAAATCTGTCCACCTTGTTTCTTACACTAATCTGGCGCTGGACCAGAGAATGGTGCTCTTCTGGGAAATCGAATTGGGAGCATACGCAAAACGCGACCGAGCCAACGTAGCTGTTGGAGCTTTATTTGTTTATCTAATCAGAAGCACTTATTGTACAAGCCAAAAATACGTCTACGGATTTCAGCGTCAATTATTCTTTGTTGGTAACCTACATGTGCTATGCCCTTCAAACAACGATAGTCGAATGCCTGCAAGCGTCTAAAATAAAATTGATTATTCATCCGTCTATATTGTAAGCGCCACCGGTGTAGTTAATAAATTAATTTAGATACATTAATCATCAAACAGTAATAGGATCCTTTCTCCAGAGAGAGAGAGAGAGAGAGAGTAGCATCCTTCTCTTTGTATGTAATGCATGGGAGCTCTCGGTGATCTCGGTTCTGTTAACGGACCAGTTAGGGCTTACTACTCAATCTATAGTCTTATACTATATATTATTTTATTTTTTTATTTAAGGTTTCTCCTTATTAAACTTAATTTTACTATGAGGCTGAATTACTTGCTAACTTTGCTACAATCAAGCATTCTGATGTAATACTAATATAATTGTTTTGATTGGCACTGTTTATTCTTATTAGTTTAATCATCATCATCATCATCATCATCATCATCATCATCAGGCACAGCAATATCAAAGCTATTAGTAACTAATGTTTCACTGCCATATAACTTAGTAAAGATTCTACTAGAAATCCGCAACAAGATCGCCATTGAGCTCAGCAGGACGCCATATGGCCCAAGGTTGCCAACCAAGAACTATGATGCACACGCGGACCACATCCTAGCAGACAAGTGGGTCCTATGCTACCCAATTTTTATGTAGTTGATTTTAACTGCTTCTGTCATGTCAAGTCTGCCCACCTTGTTTTTACGCCAATCTGGCGCTGGATGAGAGAATAGTGCTTTTGAGCAATATAATTGGGGACACGCAAGACGTGACAGAGGTTTATTTTTTCTAACCAGAAGCACTTGTTGTGCCATCCAAAAATACGTCTACGGATATCGGCGTTGATTATATGTTGTTCGTAACCCGCGTGGGCTATGCTTCTTAAACAACGATGGTCAAATGCCTGTAAGCGTCTAAAATCATCAACTTTAAGGGCCAAGTATCACTAGCGTATAGTAAATCTGCGCTTACAGATGAATTGCAAACACGGCACTAAAGGCCGAGCGAAATAATCGCCTTTCTCCATAAATGGCAAAGATTCTAGAAAGTTAATCAAACTTTCACGAGTCTCATATTCACCTCGTCAGACATATTGCCTGAGTAATTGATAGAACTACCAGCATATATAAATCTGTCAACTATGTCCGCAATTTCGCTCTATAGTCGCAGAGTTCGTGTGAGTGGTGGGTGATCCTGTATAAGTATTTTAAAATTTAGAGGATGCGAATTTCATACCGAATAACAGAACAGAATTTTATAATCTACTCAAGGTGGCCTAAACAACCATTATAATTTTAATAGCTCATGGTTATATGTGGACTGTAAAAGAACACTAAATCACCCATTCGTAGTGCGGATGGTTTCTTTTCGGAGTTTTCCTACTCTTAGTTAGTCTGCTAACCAAGGCTTATTGATATGATTGTTTATTTGTACACACATTTATATTCACACCGTTCGTATACTAACATGTTTTGCTTTGTCTTTTAGCATGTATATCTGCATTATATGATGAATAAAGCCTAATATTTTAGGCAACTCTTTCTTCTGACTTGTCGACTCACTCTGCCCGTTTGCTGTGCTTGTTACTGTGATTCAGAACAATTTATTCATCATATAACCCAATCATGGAACGCCTACTCAGACCAGAAAGATTTGATGTTGAACCTAGTGCACCAGATGCAGCAAAACAATGGAATCATTGGTATCGTACATTCTGTGGCCTCCTAAAAGCAGTCGAATCCATGAATCCGGATAAATTAGACACTCTTATTTCCTACGTCTCTCCTAACGTATATGAACACATCGTTGACTGTGATACATATGATCATGCTATCAAAACTCTAATGAATCTCTATGTCAGACCGAAAAATGAAGTCTTTGTTCGTCATATACTCGCGACTACTAAACAAGAAAATGGATCAATTTGTTCAGATTCTGAAATCGTTAGCTAGGGAGTGCAATTTCAAACCAACTACGGCCGAGGAAAATCGAGACGATGCTCTGCGCGATGCCTTCATTAATGGAATCCAGTCCAATTCAATCAGACAACGTCTCTTAGAACACAACTCACTTAATTTTCAAGCGGCTTTTGATCAAGCACGTGGTCTCGAAATGGCGGAAAAGCAAACATTATCATATCAAAACTGTTTTAATTCTGCACACACTGCAACAGTTCAGCCACTCTGTCCTTCATCAACCTCCGATAAATCTACAGATAATCTTGTTGCTGCTGTTAAACAAAAATGTGACTTTTGTGGATACGATTATCATTTAAGATGGAAATGTCCGGCCAGAAACGCTTTCTGTAAAAGTTGTGGAAACAAAGGACATTTTCAAAAGGTTTGCCGCTCTAAGAATCACCGCCCAGTGGTTTGTCGTCGAAACTGATGCTTCGGACGTAGCTATTGCTGCCACTTTGAACCAAGATGGAAGACCTGTGGCGTTTTTCTCTCGGACGTTGACGCCATCTGAAAAACATCACTCAGCTGTTGAAAAAGAAGCCTATGCCGTGGTTGAAGCTATTCGAAAATGGAGGCATTTACTTTTGGGTAATCATTTCAAACTTGTCACTGATCAAAGATCTGTTTCCTTTATTTTTGGCAATCAAAATCGAGGAAGAGTGAAGAACGATAAAATTTTGCGCTGGAAAATGGAATTATCACCTTACAGCTTCGATGTTGTCTATAGACCCGGAAAAGATAACAAAGCAGCAGATGCACTAAGTCGATCCTGTTGTGGTGCGCTTCTAAATGGACTGGATTTAAAACAAATACATGATTCTCTTTGTCATCCTGGAATTTCTCGTATGCTCCACTTTGTGAAATCTCGTAATTTACCATATTCTATTGATGAAATTCGAAAAATGACCTTGAGTTGTGAAGTGTGCTCTGAAATCAAGCCCAGATTTCCTTCGGCAATTCAAGGCCAATTAATCAAAGCTACCCAACCGTTTGAGCGGTTATCTATGGATTTTAAAGGACCTCTTCCTTCATCAACTCGTAATCGTTATCTACTGACGGTCATCGATGAATATTCTCGATTTCCCTTTGCATTTGCTTGTCCTGACCTTAGCAGTCACACCGTCATACTTCACCTGTGTCAAATATTCGCAATGTTTGGGATGCCTTCGTACATTCACTCAGACAGAGGTTCTTCCTTCATGTCGACCGAGGTACAAAATTTTCTTCGGGAAAAAGGTATAGCTTCGAGTAGAACGACTCCTTATAATCCCAAAGGAAATGGACAGGTAGAAAGAATGAATGGTACCTTATGGAAATCGATCCTTCTCGCTCTCAGATCAAAAAGGCTTTCAGTTGAAAACTGGGAATGCGTGCTGCTGGACGCATTACATTCAATCCGTTCATTATTGTGCACATCTACCAACGAAACCCCTCACGAGCGTCTTTTTCGACACAATAGAAGGTCGACTTTTGGTACCACACTCCCAACCTGGCTTACTGTTCCTGGCAAAGTTTTACTCAAGAAGAATGCTAGAGTTTCTAAATATGACCCCTCTGTGGAAGAAGTTGAACTAATTCATTGCAATCCTAACTATGCGCATGTTCGTTTTTCTGATGGAAGAGAAGATACAGTATCTATCCGTCAATTAGCCCCGAAAGGCTCCGACGCACTGATGAATGAAGCTGGAACTAATATGGGACTCCGTGAAAATGAACCGGTTGTTGCTGATGAACAAACCTCCTATAATGACGATACCGATATTGATAATGTTAAGGCAAATGGTGGATCTACGGATAACTCAAATGCTCGTGACCTATCAGAGAATCTCGAAAACCTTATCAATCAACTACAACGTGTTCATCGTTATAACTTACGAAGTGGAAATATTTAAATACTATGTTTTCTCAATCCTCTTTGAATTGTTACTATAACAGTCTTGTTCCGACTCTGACGCTACGCTACAAATCGCAGTGGAGGAGAATGATATGATATGTTTATTTGTACACACATTTATATTCACACCGTTCGTATACTAACATGTTTTGTTTTGTCTTTTAGCATGTATATCTGCATTATATGATGAATAAAGCCTAATATTTTAGGCAACTCTTTCTTCTGACTTGTCGACTAACTCTGCCCGTTTGCTGTGCTTGTTACTGTGATTTTAGAACAGTGTGTTAAAACAATTGAGGCAACGTCTAATTCAAGTTTCGCCTTATCGCTGTCTGAAAGAATTTGCGCCGTATTAACACTGCAATTACCACATTTATAACAGAATTATCATTCTGAATAACTATGTTCAAACCAGGATTAAGCAAATCAACTTGGTTTACCTTTAGATTTGTTTTGCTAATTTTTATATTCTATTAGCTAAGATTAAGTTAGCGCCCCGTTGGGAAGGTTTTCAAATTCCCAAATCTGCCAGCTTTTTGTCGTGACTAATTCTGACATTACGAAGTTAATAAGAACGTTTGATCATTGGTGAACCGATGATGCCAGCCACCAATGGTAGCAAAACTGTATTTAATAAATGAAACAACTGGAATTTACTTTTGTTAGTCACAGCACAGTTCAGGTAATCCTAGAAATGTTCCAAAATGATACTAAAGAAACTGAAAGCCAGTGTAGTTCTCATTCACTTAGTCAAATGGTAACTCCTTTCTGAGACGTTGAATTTCATAATCCGGCTTACATTTACTAACTTTGTCCTTTAAAACCACTGAGGCATTGTCTAATTCAAATTTAACCTGAAATCGCTACATAGGTGACGTTGCAACGTGCATTCTCGTACCATTTGTGGGAACGGTCAAAATGTCAGCATTTAACGATTTCCTATAAAGGTTCGTTGCCTACAGATACATTGTCGTTCAAAGCAAAATTAAAAATTTTTATGCATTATTTGGAAACTAATATTTCATAAAAAAACATTACTGAAGCCTAAATTGAATCTATTGCTCACGGATGACAGGTTAATAATCTGGAACAGTTCTGAAGATAAAAATGGTAAATTTCTTAAAATTAACGAATCGAATGTACGAGCTTCTATTTAATCTAGGAAGAGAATCATCAGGTGAATGAACTAAGTAGACATGGTTAGAAATTGAAAAGAGAAATCTTTAGGAAGCATATTTATTCAGGAATCCTTAATTTCAAGTCCAATTGTCCGTAGTGTATGAAATTTTGTATCGTAAAGTCATTAACATAAAACAGAGAAAGTTGTAATTAAGTAGACTGCGCTAAATATTCAAGGAAAATGGTAATCCTCTCCATTTAATAGAAGCATCAATGCTGGATGTCGTAAGAAAATTTAATCCTAATTTGATAGTCTTAGAAACAAAAGGAATAGCGTAAGATCACGGTACTACCGGACTTTAAACTAAGTAGAAATGTAAAATCAGTAGCTTTAAAATGCATTGTAAGAACCGGTTTAAAACAGTCCCTTACCCTAGGCAATAGACTCCTTAACCAAAATAAGATTGGATCCTTAGAAACATCAAAAGTTCATACAATCCAATATTGGTGAGACCAAGCGCCCAATCAAGGTAAGAAGAGGCGAACATACAACTGCATGCTAGTATAGGCATGTTGCGAAATCTGATCTTGACAGTCATGCTGTGGAGACCGGTCACACTTAACTGAGGTGATGGCAGACCCATACTGTTATTTAGTCGTAATAAGATTAGAGAAACTACCGAAATTAAATCACGATATGATATGATTGGAACAGCTGTGGAAAAATCGTTTGGTTAGATTTGGAAAACAAAATTACGAATCACAATCAGAAGATATCCCCAGTAAAAATTAAGAATATAGGATTACGATTGACATGATAGCGAGCTTGCTATCTCATTTATGGTTAATTAATCAATCAAATTATAATCCTTCTAAATTTAATCCTCTAACTGTTTATTTATTGTTTAGTGTTCCAAGTGAGCTAAACGCCTATTAAATGACTTAATTATTTTCTTGATATTGCTTATATTTGCGTTAATTAATTCTTATCATCATATCTTAACTAAGCTTCTTATTTTATGAAATTTGACTGATTAACCGATCACGATTTGTTGTGTATTGTCCCCGCCCCATTTACTGCTAAGAATAAAACAATTAGTCTGACACGTGCAAAGGGTAAATTTAATTCTATCGACTACAGTTTATCATACATCGAAATCCATTGTATTGATACATGTACCGACTCACCAACCATAGCGTTGATAACATGTACCTATTCGGCAACCATAGTGTTGGTACCATGTAACGACTAGGCAACCATATTGGTGGTACCATTTACAGGATCGGTATATTTATTTTATAAGGTCAGTTGGCTTTTAAGTCACATTATCAAAGACATTATATGAATTTCGCTCTACTATTGCTGGTAACCACATTCGTATGAGAGATTGTACCGTCTAATTGTCCCACATTCATCAATTAAACAGTGCACATAGGATGTAATACTGGCTCCCACTGATCAGTCATCAGTAAGCACAAAATGTATGTATACATGAGACTAGACGTTTTGTTCATGCTGACTTTTTTCTATCCTTCTGGTCCTATTTGAACTGAATAGAGGCCATTTTATAATTTTAAAACTTCAAGTTATAAAAGTAAATGAACATTGTTACACATTTATACCATATAAATATATGTTGATTTTGTACATCCATTATTATTTGGCTCATTTATCTTTTCTTAGTCAGCTTGTATCTGATATCTTATTGTCTACACTTCGTTAAGTAGAATTTCCTTTAAAATGCAAAAAAATTTACATTCGCGTGTGCTTGCACTTCAATCAAAATATTTCTAATTCAATAAAAACTCTACGGATTAGAGACATATTAATGAAAGTACATCGCAACATGCAATAAAAAATCTAAACCAACGTAATATTTTCTCTCCATAAGCACATTTCAGACAAGAATAAACGTAAGAACACTTTGACATCAATCACTGACTGTAGTTCCGCTATGTTGTTCTACGATTGGTTAAATACAATAGGATTGGTGCTTACTTCAAGCTGGCAATCTTGATTTAAAGGTTTATTAACACCACCAGAACAATCAATGATTGTTTACTATGTTTTCATTACATGTGAAAGTTGAAAAACAAGCACATATTAGCAAATTTAAACAAGAGATTGTAACAGACTTTAATAGATAGACTAATATCTCTACTTATTTAGCTCGTATCTGAAAAAGTCATCAGAAAACCTGCCAAAACTAATGTAAGCACAGTATCATACGCCCAATATCCCGGAATAGCCGTTACAACTTATTGCACTACTCCCAACCCCAAACATCCATTTTCTACCCCATAGGAAATCAGTTAAAGAACTTCTTCCAGCTTCAAGCTTGCATAATCCAGGATAACTTGACACAAAATGCACAAAACCATCAACCACTTTATCTCAACAAACGGCAAACCCATCTGCACACAGGTTGCACCTACATCAATCTTAGAACAAATCCCATATCTAAAATCCAAGCCTAAATCATCTGAATCCATAAGTAATTTGCATAAAGCAGTAATACTTTAAACAAGTGAAGTCGAAGAATACTATAATCCCAAATCCAACTCGACCAAAGCATCAAAAACCGACCATTCGCAATACTTTAAGACCAAATCTAATAAAACTGAACGAAATAGAACATGATTGTACTAGTTTCCCGATTATTTACCTGTTTCTCACCAACGGATATTGTATTTTTCAAAGAGACAGCTGTTGGCCATGGGCGTGGACTAGCTGCATACGCCCTATCCTCTCTCACGCCTGAACTACATCAAACTTATAACGAATGTCATTTTCCTTCATTCAATGATACTAGATCAAAGCCTGTGTAGTCGTAGACAATGGGCCTCCAAATCTTTCCATCATCGATGACACACGAAGGGCCAAAATTTTGTCCAAACATCCTACGCAATTTTCATAACGTTCCATCGTTATGGACGACATCAGTCTCCCTCATACCAACTTGCATAATTTAGCATCAGAAACCGTGCATACATGCATGCGAATTTCTTCGCTGACAATTTGTTGAACCAACTTGTGTATTTTCCTATCCGACTTAAAAATCAACGCTACAGCGTCCTCTCCCATAAAGAAGTTACCGATGTTCGTTGTCGAGACTTACCATAATCATGATCATTGCCAAATCACCTTTTTTATCTCTCTTATCTACTTCCTCACAGGAGACCCTACTACAAACCAGATCTTTCGCTGATTGAAGAGTTTATCCGACTCAGTGATGTCAGACGACGAAGGGAATTTATCATTCCTGACAACTTAGCTTCACGCTTTTTCTGTGTTCATGACGCTCTATCTTCTGGCTTAGAATCTAGCCACCTCCATCCAGCGTATACGAACTTCAAGTTAGTCATTCTATTAAGGCGTGTAGCAATCTGGCACGGAACTCAAGATTGCGCACTTCATCAGAAGACCGCGCTCACTCACTTCAACATATTGATGATCGTATTCGGCAAATGATCAACAAATTAACCCATTGTATCAAACGGTGTATCCGAATTGCGCTCGAATTCCGTATGAAATTTTCAATCATCAAAAATAACTTTACCACAGATCCAAAAAATCAAACAAACTTCTCTGGCTCAGATGAAGTCATGTTCATAGACGACGACCTAATTAATCTTGTAAATTTATACCGCATATTCACTTCATCGATTGAGATTAACAATGACGGGTACACCGAGAATCCGCATTGGTCCAACGTCTCGCCGACCTTGGTTGTTCAATTAGACACTAAATCCAAACACCAATTTGATCAATATGATGTAATCTTAGGCACGATTGCTCTCCTAGATTGGAACCATTTTAATCTGTCGCTGAGATGATTAATGTTGCAAAATTACCTTTTTACCCATGAAGTGTCTTAAACCTAGATTTCTACCGCTTCAAATAATGACATTTTGCCGAACTCCTCATTTAATAATCTCCATTCAATTTCTATAGTCCCGACACTCACCAAAGTTTTTGACAAAATTTTACATAACGAAATTCCCCTTCCATTATTTCAAAAGATAGTTTCGATCCTCTTGATGATCAACATGACTAGCTGAACGGGAGCTTACCTTCTACGAGTTTAACCTGTTCTTACCCACCACTATTAATATCTCAAAGACATGAATGCACTCTCATCTTACAAGACATCGCCACGGTTTTTGATTCAGTCTCTTACTTGAAAACTGATTTCGCATTAAGAAATTGCAACTTCCATCAATCTATTCAATTCCTAGCTCCGATACCAATCCGCGACTGTAAGAGTGGGCCATGGTCATTTGAGATCAGCAAATATCAGATCTGGAGTTTCCTAGGGCTCAGTACTTGGCCACATTACTTTTCAACCTAGCACTCGAACAAGTCCAGATTACAGATAGTCAATCGACGCTGTTTAAATGTGCCGATGGCAAGCCACTCGCGTCCACAATCGCTGAGTTGCTATCTATGCAGCAAGCTCACTTTCGAGTCATCGATTTTAAACTCAATCCGGATAAAACTCACTTAAAGAAATGATTCTGATTCTACCTCTTATTTTTTCTAAATATTGAGATTATCGACTCAGTCCAGCACTTGGCTATCTAGCTTTCTAAGTCACTGGATTTTATCTACATCTTAAACAATTCGCTGCACTCTTCAAATGGACTTGTTTAATTATCTTCAAAGCACAAAACTCTACGTTGGTAATAATGTTATTTAAAACATAAATTCAGCCTCTCACAATACATGCATATCAACTTTATTGATTCCTCATTTTGGCTCAGATTTTGCCATTGAGTAAATCGGATTTAAATCAAGATTTATTGTGTTTTCCCTCATAGTCAGAACTATCGAGCATCTCGTTTCAAATATTTTCGCTGTAAATCTCTGTATCTTTTCATTTCCACTTCAATTGCCATTTTAACTGCTCAATTTAATCCAACCGTACCACCAAGAGTTAACTAAATTCTACATTGTTTCAAAGCCAGAAATGTTTTCAAAGCAGTACCCACATCAAAAAGGTTCTACTTCGCAGAGTATAAGACGGCAGTTACCCAACAGATCATTAATAAATTTATAAGTGACAACAGAATACAACGGCGATAATTTTCCGTCAGCATTTTATCACATACCACAGGCGCTTTCATCACTCGAGAACGTAGAAATAAGACCTGTTAGATACCTGCAAATGAAGTCATTAAATCCTAACGAGGGAAATGATAACTAGACTATTCTCCAGATTTTATTATAGTTAATGCCAACCCAATCACTACGAACTTGATTTATCTACAGCAGGCACTGCTATGAAGCCGCGTGAAGAGCTTCCCTTTATCAACGTTACCATTATTGATGAACAATAGCGTCCATTTATCACTTAAGCATATATAATCCCACTTTTGACATTCATTTTTTAAAGTTAAGGCTACGTGGCATTTGTTGGCAACTAAATATGTATTATCATTATCTTCAAAGATTATGGATAAGCGTAGGTCAAAAATTCCCACCACAAAAGATCTAAGTTTTAATTTTTTGGCATTTTAAGTTTCCGTACATTTCTAAAACAAAGTTTATGGTTAAAAAAATTTAGTAAATATTTTTTTGGCATTCCTCATGGTTTTAATGTAGAGTTTTCTCCTTTAATTGTCCACTTTGATAATCATTTATTGAATTTTGAGTTGAAGTCCCGATTTTGCTCTTGCGAGTAAACGGCAAAAAGGGTTTATTTAACTGTTTTCTTGATCCTACTTTGGTAGTACATGGTTTCAATAAATTTACTGTATTTGTATCACGTTCATTAAACGTCTTTACATATAATGGAAAAAATCCTAATTACGACTTCAGGTTTTTCGATCGCCGTTCTGTTTTAAGATTTCTACTATTGGATAAAGTATTCAGTGAGACAGCGAGCTACCACACTGACCGGTTGTAATAAAACTATACTAAGCTATATTTTTTACGCCTAAAAGTATGATTATTCACAACGAACGTCAGAGACTAAGAAATCTTGCTTAGGATAGAGAATTTGTAAGGATGGCGATTCTAATTCTGATAGTCAATCCAGAGGCTTTATTCTTGGAGATTATATTAGTAGAATTACAATCGCGAACTAGACGACATAAGAACACATACATGTGTAGAGGCCCTTTGGTCACTACCATAAGAGAGCCTCTGAGATACCAGGCCCGGACAATCCATATATGTGGTATGATCATCTAACTTGGAACACCTCCATGTTAATCACAGAAAAAAATACGGGCAAATAAATAACCTGATCTCGTTGTAACACAAATTTATTACTAAAACAAAGATAGTAATGATAAAACCAGAATCAAGTTTGCGACTTTAAAATAAACACCAATCTCATTTCATCTAACCAATCGTTAATTGATTAAATACAATGGGGACGGTCCTTACATCAAGCTCGCAAACTTGATTTAAGGAAATGTAACTATCATGTTTCAAAACAAAAATTTAGATTAAACTTGCGCATACAAGTAAAAGGTGCATAAAAATAATACTTTAATATTAAATATTTTTCAATATAAAAATTAAATGTATCATTGCTAAGCATAACTTTGCACATTTATAAGAATTTACATATACAAACTACACACATAACTTACTCTAATAGAAAAATTAAAAACTGTAGAAAAATTCCTCGTTTAATATAATAACGGTTAAATATTGACTACAATACTGATTAATCTTTTGAAATTGATAGGGAAAATATTCGCAAAGAACAATTTCCAAAAGGTTCGGTAAAATAATATTCTGTTTTATTTTAAAAAGGATATATGAAACAGACTAATATTTACATAACGTTTAAATCATGCGCAACATATGCACATTAATACAATGACTTTGCTGTAACATCCTGGCTTCAGTGTCATGCAGCGTTACTAAAAGGCCAAAATAAGTTTTGAAGAGCAGTTACTGTTGTAGCCTTTAATAGAACTTGTAAAACATTAACCGGTAAATGCCATGATCCTTTATGTATATAAAATTATGTATTAGGTGTTGAGCACCTAGTAACAAATTAGTTCAATTCTGACCAGAAGGATAAACCAAATGCAGCATGAACGAAAAGTATAATCTCCTGAACATTTGTTTCGTGCTTACTGGCGAATCATCATTAGAAGCCCTTTACCCACAATAATATTTGGGTAAGGAATGTGAAAAAATAGAAGGATACAATCTCCGAGACGAATGTGTAAACCTGCAGAAGTAAAGCTAACATCATATAAAGTCTCGACAATGCGATTTCAACGCTAACTCACTCTATATAATACATATAGCGAGCCTGCAATGCATACCAACACCATAGCTATTGTGTCAGTATTCGATACCAAAATTATAGAATATAAAAGGTATCTGGTACTAACCCTACGGTTGCCGAGATTGTACAGTCCTACATTCCCACATTCTTCGTCCACAAATATAGTGTGTATAAGGCGTAATACCAGCTCCTACCGCCGAGTCGTCAGTAAGCACGAAACTAATATGCACGAGATTATACTTTTCGTTCATACTCTCTTTGGTTTATCCTTCTGGTCATAATTGAACTAATTTATTACTAGGTGCATAATTGCATATATACTAGTTCTCCGTAACAAACAGAATCTAACTATTTGTTTATATTAACAGAGTGTAAATGTTCAGAAGTCCTTCTAAGCGATATCTCTTTGTGCCCAGTTCGTTGGCTTCTGATCCATTTAGCCCACGTACGTGAACAAGTAGAATTGACTAAGCAGGATGTGTTAGTTGCCTTGCCAAGACTGTTGAATGTCTGCGACAACACCGAAATAGCTGACACACGTAGAAATCCTTTTAATAGATTATTATTTACGTATGAGTGGATGCGCTGCAATAAGAAGATTGACCTGACTGAAGATTAGCCAAATTAGTGACAGAACGTAGTAAAGGCATGAAGGACAGTCGGCTTAGATAGTCACTACAGCAGAGAACTCAAAAGCAACCCCGATGGCGTGCAGAGCAAATGTGGTAATTGCATCACGCTTATATAAATGCAAAGTCGCCCGTAATAAGTCAGCGGAATTTTGTGCGTTATCATTGGTCCAACGCATTAAATTTTTAATTTAATCTTGACAAAATGTTGGCGAAATAATCTAAGCCATTACAGGACTTTATTCTTTGAGTAAAAAGGTAAACTAGATAAATTTCTGCTGTTGAGACTTGATTAGTACTGTAAACGCCCCGGCTTCAAGTAAATGCCGTACGACGTTACAAACTCGGTTAAGGTGCTCTGAATAGAGATTAGTTACTGATATGGGGGCCCTTAAGAGGGCCGGGTAATGCGTTCGCTTGAAGTCTTCAGAGTTGAAGATGTCCTAGAGCCTTGGGTGGACTCTGGTTGAGTTTTTGCTCCCGTGGTTGAGCTGTGATCGCGTTGTGGATGGTGTCCTGCAGGTCCTGCACTCAATTGGCTCGTCTCTCCGGTATCCCGCAACAAGATGAGTAGGTATTGACAGCCGACAGAGCGCACACGTATTGACAGCCGACAGAACGCACACGCGTGAAGCAGGTAGAAGGCAAATGCCACAACTGACTTGCATGGTAAATTACCGTGCTTAAATAGCATGCAATATGTGTACTTGCATACTATTGGTTAAACGTGGTTAAACGTGGTTAAACGGCAATTTGCTTTTTTCTCATTGGTGCAACGTAAATAAATTTGAATTTAATTTACGCAATATGTCGGCGATTGATTTGTGTCGTTACAACACTTTCCTCTCTGAAAAAAAAGAAAAAATATTCCTCTCTGCGAGGCTAGATAAGAAATGCATGACAGAGTTCGAACCAAGTTAAGCAAAAATATGATGAACCATAAGTGCTGGGCTTAAATATGCTTGTTGGTTGCTTCAACAATGATATGATGCCAGGTAACCACTAGGAATTGCTACACAAATTGTTAGCTCTAGTGGACGGTCATAGCACGTGAGGCAAAATAGAGCAGTGTAAGTTTTTGGAGCCGCAGCGTGAAGATTTCGAGGTAAATCGCCTCTGAATTTGCCAGGTTTAAGATAAAAACCTAAGCAGGTTGGATCGTTGTCAGTGTTTGTATACGACCAAAGGAGCTAAAGTGCTCGACGTTGTGGTCATGGCATTTGTAGAGTGGTCTTTGTGAAATAGATAAAGTTGAGATATGCATTGAAAGTGGCCTGTACCATGATATGAAGCTGATCACTACTTAGTGTTGCTACACGAAAGCGTTAGCTCTAAGTAGCTGGTCATACCAAAATAGGCAGTGTAATGTCATGTGTGAGAAATACATTATAATGTAAAATATATATACATTAAAATCAAAGGTAATTGCATAAAAATATGTACACGAACATTGCCTCAGAGATGGCATAATACCAAAGAACTGTTCAAAAATGCTACACAATTGTTAGCTAAGAACAGGTGGTTATGCCACGTGAGACAAATACTAAAAATTAACGTAAGGTTAAAAAAAATTTTATAGTTAAATGTTAATGTTTAAAAAAATTAATTACGCGTTATACAAAGCAGGTTGAGATTGTGGGCAGACGGAGCCTGAGACGTGTGTAGAAGGTTGAACGCTCTCAGGATCAGGTGGTTCGATAAACGGTTTTAACCTGTCTATGCTTACTGATGTCGGTGTAGCGCCTTGCATAATGATGAAGTATTTTGGCTGTTTTAGTAAAATCGGGTAAGGACCGCGATACTTGGGTTGTAGTGGTGCAACAGCAGTATTGTTGCGAACGAGTACTCTCTTGCAGCTGTGGAGCTGTGGGTGAACGAAGACTGGACGAGGCGTGTGTCTCGGCTGCTGTTCGGACATGTTACCGAAATGAAGTCGAAGGCGGGTAGCTTCGTTTTGTGGGTCATCTTGTGCCGGTAGTAGACGTGGGAGCTGACTAGGCAGGCGTAGATCCATGCCATACAAGAGTTGTGACGCAGACGTTTTAATGGATTCTCGAGTACGAGAACGCATGGCCAGCAGAACTAAAGGTAGTGCATCGACCCAGTTGCCATTAATGGACGAGGATGCTAAAGCTGCTTTGAGTTCCCTATGCATTCTCTCTACCATGCCATTAGCTTGGGGATGGTAGGCAGTCGTCTGGCGTAAGATGCATCCCATGTACCGCAAGGTGGTTTTGAAACGATCAGATGAGAAGCAAGTGCCTCTGTCCGTGATGACCTCATTGGGAACACCGTAATTGGATATCCATGCAGAGATAAAACCGTTAGTTACTTCGTCTGCAGAAATGGTGCCAAGAGGTAATGCCGCAGGCCACCGTGTAAATCTATCGATCATAGTTAGAAGGTAGCTGAAACCTTGAACCTTTGTCAGATGAACTATGTCGATGTGGACGATGGCTAGGCGAGAAGTAGACCGAAAATGTTGCAACTTAGAACGAGTGTGTCGTGTGATCTTGTTTTTCTGACAAATTGCACACTCTGAGACCCATCGTTTAACATTCTGCCTAAGTCTGTGACCCCAGAAACGATCTGTAAGAAGTCGGACAGTCGCTTGGCTTCCTGGGTGAGAAATTGAGTGAATTGAATCGAAAACCTTCCTCTGAAGGCTGGTCGGCAGAACTGGCTTGTTGGGCTGCGTACCCGTGAAGTAAACAATTGGTAAGCCTTCCCACAGACGGCATATGAACTTGGTTGGGTGACGGGCTATTGATCTTTGAATGTGAATGTCACCGCGTTGTTCAGTTCGCAGGAGAGTTGGCGTTAGTGCAGGTTCACTGAGTGCCACGGAGTTGACAGTGAATGGTGACGGCGAAGGTGGTTGTAGAGAGACGTCTGGCCTAGACAGGGCATCTGCAATGAAGTTCTGTTTGCCCTTGACGTGAAAGACGTCAAATTGCCATTCGCTTAGACGAGAAAGCTGTCTTTCCACTCTGGCAGGGTACTTGGCGATAGATGAAGTTGCGTTTCGAAGTGCGCTAACTAGTGGTGCATGATCTGTGAAAACAACAAATCTGCTACTGCCAATGATGCTGATAAAATGGCGCACTGCGTCGTGGATGGCGAGAAGTTCTCGGCCGAAAGTGTCGTACCTCGTTTCTACTGGTTGGAGAGTACGCGAGTAGAAACTGATAGGCTTCCGAACTCCGTCGATCTCTTGTTCCAAAGTGGCTCCAATAGCGAATTCAGAAGCATCTGTCGTGAGTAGAAATGGCTTTTCGAAATCTGGATGCGTTAGCATTGTGGCATTTGCTAACGAGTTGATGGCAAGTCGAAGTAATTCCTCGTCTTCGGATGACCAAGCAATGATGGAATTCTTGCTAAGTCCTTTTCGGTTCCGCAGGTGCCTGCACAAAGGATAAAGTTGTTTTGAAAGGCCTGGAAGGAACTTGCGATAATAGTTTAGTACTCCCAGGATTTTCTGCAAATCGCTCAAAGTCCTTGGTGACTTGATATTCTTGATTGAATTCGTCTTTGACGGCAACGGTTGAATACCTTGGGCCGTGATACGATGCCCTAAGAAGTCGACGGATGAAGTTGCAATCTGCGTCTTGTCACAGTTGATCTTGAGTCCGTGGTTGGATAAGCGTGAGAGGACATTTCGTAGATGTTTCGCATGAGATTCTAGATCTGGACTGAATACCATAATGTCATCTAGATATGACATACAATAAGCAGAGTCGTCGCGAAGTATGTTGTCTATGAATCTTTGAAATGTCTGAGTAGCACACTTAAGTCCAAAAGGCATGTAAAGATATTCAAAAAGGCCAAATGGAGTGATGACTGCAGTTTTCTCGATATCCTCTGGTGCTACCGGTATGTGATGGTACGCTTGTCTGAGGTCAATCACTGAGAAGAAATTGCTGCCGTTGAGTTTTTCAAGTAAAGTGTTGATATTTGGAATAGGATATGCATCAGATTTTGTCACTGAATTTAGCTTACGGTAGTCTCCACAGGCTCTGTACGATCCGTTTGATTTTGAGACTAAGTGCAGTGGTGACGCCCATGAACTTTTCGATGGTCTGATGATTCCCTCTTCCAAAAGCCTTGAGAATTCTTCTTGGGCAGCTTTCAGCTTAGCAGGAGCCAGTGGTCGCTTCTTGAGTGCAATAGGTTGTCCTTCTGTGACGATATGATGCATCGTGTTGGAGACTCGTAGATCGGATTTGTTAAGATCGAAAAGCGATTTGTATTTTCGAAGAGCTGCTGATATCTCTGCTGAATGATGCACTGGGGTTGGCTGAATGACCTGTAACTCCAAACGCTCGGAGGCAAGTGTCCAAAAGCTTTGTTCAAGTCCGGTGGAGGGGTCGATGATCTTTTGATTGGCAAGATCAACAATGAGCCGAAATTTTAGAAGGAAATCAAGGCCTATTATATTATGTGAGACCTTGGCAATGATGAAGTTGTGGGAAAATTCACGTCGTAGACCTATGTTGAGTGTGCGGTATTGGCAGCCATAAGTTGGTATGGGCTCGCCTGTAGCTGTTGCGAGAAGAACGCCTAGCGACATCTCGGCCATTGAATCACCTTTGAGAACTGAGACTGCCGCACCTGTGTCTACGATGTACTCTTCGCCAGTTTTGAAATCAAGAAGGTGCAGAAGTTCGTTTGGCTGTTTGGCCGGGTCATGCAAACAAGTAGGCTGGTGATTGCGACCGGCATTGTCTGTTTGGTTCTCTATGTGAAAAATTCGGCGTGGACGAAAAGAGTCGACAGGGATGTCGGATTGTAGTTGGCTTCTTCCCTGTCGCGCCGTTGATGCCGTTGATGTGCAGAAAGTACGGTCTTCTACTTCCTGCGCCAGACGTTTCCCGATGCTGATGCACCCTTGTGCCTGCGGTCTGTTGTCCTCTCCGTCAGCTGTGGAAATTGACACTCATTCGGAAATTCTTCGGAACGACAAAGACAAACTTGGCAAGCATAAAAAACTTCTGGTGGTTATAACACCAGTTCTTTGGAGCATATTTATTAAATGATTGCGGAGATCTCGATCGCCGCCTACCATTATAATTTGACTTGGAAACGAATTTTGGTCGAGCATTCACATGATTTATCTCCGATTTGGTAATGGCCAATCCTTCTAGAAGTTTGGCCATGTTCGCCACTGTTCTCTCTAAGGAGGAGATT